>WWET01000166.1:274208-291171 GCA_011038615.1 Limnodynastes dumerilii | reverse complement strand
TTACAGGAGAAACAGGTGGAATACCCAGATAAAGAGCATTACATTTCAGTTACTGAAATAATAATAATTCTCTAGCAACAACAAATAGTCACCAAGTAGTGGTAAATGTATTTTCCTGTGAATGAAAAAGATAAATAAAAAGCTGACATTACTTTAGCTCCTGTATAACTCCAAATTGTTACTAGAATTCTAGCAACACTTAAGACTTCCACTTTATGGAGCTGATCCAGAACTGCCCTTCCATCTTTTTTTCAGACGGAAGCGCAGCAAAAATGAGCACTGCACATGCTCAGATCGGAAGCGTGCACAAAAAGATGGATGTAAGTGTACCCATCCATCTGTGTTCGCATCCGAGCTGCCTGCGCCTGTGCAAAGGTTATTTAAATGATAAAAGGGGGGTTTTTCTCATTTAAATACTCCGTGCAGTGCAGTCCGGTAGCTGCTTAACAAGCCCTACGCTTACACCATCCCTGGGATGGTTTAAGCGTAGGAAGCAGCTCACCGGAGCTGCAAAAAAAAAAGATAACTGCTTTAAAAAAAAAACCCTAAATAAACCCCTTACTCCAAGACCGTTCCTCACCCCCCGCCGCAATGACAAGAAAACAATCCCGACCCAACAGGGCATGCTGATGCTTGTAGAACTACATGCCAGGGGATTCTGGCACTTGTTGAACCACAAGTGCCAGCTTGCCCTGTCAGCCAGGGCCCGCGTCGCTAGTTACATGTCCCCTTCAAAAAACAAACAAACATATATATTATTATTGTGGACAAAAAGAAAAATCCCTGTGGTCGGAGCAATTAAAGCTATTAATGCTATTTTTTTTTAAATTTTTTTACCAACCCCGGCTTTACTGCGGCCAAATTAAAGGAACATGCACCTATAAATAGTACGTTCTAGCGAATTCGCCTTGAGCCTTGCGCACAGATGTTTATGTTCAATGGACCTGATTCAGAGATTAAACATAAGAGAGGAAAGTTACTCCTGGGCAAAACCATATTGATTTAAGGAGGAGTCAAGTTATTTGTATTCTTTGCAGGGATATATCTTTTAACTGCTTACTGCACATAGAAACTGGCCAGCTTTTCGTTTACACTGTTATTTAGACTTGGGCTAGGAAACGCCACCTCTTAACTCTAATACTGTTTGCAACAGATGAAATTTGACTCCCCTGAAATCAACATGGTTTAGCCTAGGAGTAACTTTCCTCTCTTCTCTTCTCTTCTCTTACTTATTACAATCTCTAAATCAGGTCTAATGTTTTTGTAAGGTTATGTAGTGTCTTCAGGGCCGACGGTGCATCCCGGTGCCATGCTGGATAGGCGCCAGTCATCCCCCCCGTTCCCCGCTATTGAGACTGGCGGCGCTCATACAGGAGGTTCCTGTATGAGTTGCAGCAGTAGTTACATAGAGCAGTGCTTGGAAATCTCCTTTCACTGCTCTATGTAACAGACGCTGCAGATCATACAGGAACTTCCTGTATGTGAAGGAGAAAGAGAGAGAGCGCCCCGCGGAGGAGGAAGGAAAACGGGACACACAGAGGTAAGTAAAAGGAGAGAGGCTGAAGGCACATAATGAGCAATACTGAGGGGGGCTGAAGGCACATGATGGGAGGTACTGAGGGGGGCTGGAGGCACATAATCGGAATACTGAGGGAGGCTGGAGACACATGATGGGGATACTGGGGGGGCTTCAGAGACATGATGGGGATACTGGGGGGCTTTAGAGACAGGGGAATATTGGGAGACTGGAGACATATAAGGGGGACTACATGCAAGGGGGGAGAGATTGGATGAATAAATACACTGTACATACACACAAACTGGATAACTAAGTGCTTACAAGGCTGTGCTTCTGTTGTATTGTGGTTACAAATGTTTTCTGTTTTTGTATGGTGGCCTGTATGGTATAGCGGTCACTAGGATAATGGGCCGTATCCAGAACGTAGATTGTGTATATGTGGTCTTTTAGACCGCATATACGCAATCTACGTATCGAAACGATACGCAGATTACGTACAATAGCTACTGCGCATTGGATTGGATACGGCCCAATGTCTGTAAGGTATGTGTCCCTAAGATATATGGTCTGTATTGTGTTGCAGTTTTTAGGATGAAATGGGAATTGTATAATGGAGACAAGGATGCTGCCTGTATTGTATAGTAGTGGCAAGATTTATGTGTTTTATGATGTTTACATGGATACTATACTCTAATAACTATAATGATAAATTGTTAAACAGGTGGGCGCAAATTTTAAGTTTACAGGGGGGCCAAACACCTTAGCACCGGCCCTGAGTGTCTTGATGGAAATTAGTATCCTTTGATAATACTGGACTTCTTGAACGTGAAACATGAATCTGTGGGCTTTTAATTTCTACCTTACTCTAGATATCTAATGACAAGATGTTCTGTATCATGGAGAAGTATAGACACAAGGAATAGATTGGTTATAACACATTTTTAGAGATCTTGGACCGTATTCACAGATCTGTTTTCACGTGGAGTTGCGTGCGTATTTTTAGGTACGTTTTAACTGCGTATGCGTAGTAACTTTATTTACGTACATTACGTAGATTATACGCTCATAAGTGCCTAACGGACGGACTTGTGAATCACACTTGGTGAAATCCGTACGGATGGGCGGGGTTGAAAAACGGATGTGAAAATTTACATGAAAGTGGGTGGGGGGGGCATTTAAATGAAAGCATGAGGGCGCGGTTATTAAGAATCGCGCATACGACATATATATACGCACGTTAGTACACGCGTAAAGAACAGAGTGGTCTATGCACTTCTAAGTCCCCGGCAGCAAGGCAGTGAGAGGGAAGTGTCAGGGGGTGTTGGTGGGTGTTGGCTTGCGACGTGTGGGCGTAGAATTGCGTACTTTAAAAAACTGATCTCTGGATTTGGTCCCTTGTTACAGAGCAGACTGAAGATAAAAATGTGGTAAGTTTTATATTACCATAATGGCTTTGTTCAGTCTATAAATATCAATATTTTTCATGATATAGCCCTCCCAAGTCTGTGGGATTGGGAACTTCACCCTAAAGCTTCATATACATGGTCCAATTATTACATTAAAGTATTCAATATGACTTCTGGAGGTGAATATTGGACCACATGTATGAAGCATATTGCATATGATATTATAACGTACCTGTAAATTGTATCAGACGGGCTGTGCATACCATGCTATATATTGATACAATGGGCCTGATCCAGACCTACGACCGCAATCGCCCGCGAGCGTAGCGTACGTTCGCCCGGGCGTATAAACTTTCACGCCTATAACACTCCCATTGATTGTACCTGCTTACGGCGGCTGAACCTTACCCTAAGTTTTTCCAGCGTATGTGCGAATTTTCGTACCGATACGCTGGTCGTACTGGGCTTAGCACGCCCATACTGTACAATTTAAATGGCTATCCCCGCCTCTGTGTAGTAACTCGAGCGTCCAGACTATCGTCGTACAAAACGCACGCCCCTTGAGCGAAAAATACGCTGAAAATACGCTCGCTGTTCGCTCATGTCCTTCGGTCGACCGGAAGTTGTCATACTGCACATGCGTAGTGCGTTTTTTCTGCCGAATTTTCGCTTACGATCGGCGTACGATCGCTTGCAGCCGTAGCTCTGGATCAGGCCCAATGTCCCATAGTCCTCTCTTTCTGTCTCTTCTCAAGTGTGTTCACAAAATTACAAGGTACTATGTATTATATGCAGCATAAATATAGTTCCAATCAATTAGGAATCCAATGAATGGCTATTTATTACCAGTGGTTACAACCTTTGTTAAGTTATTAAGGACTTTGTAGATCAGATAACAGACATGTAATCCATTCGATCCTTTGCTGAGTTACAGATAACTCGGCCTCTCCCTTACTCAGAGTTAAAACACTTTTTCCAAGGTTTGACGACATTGCGCCTCATAATTACTCACAGCCACTTTATTTACTATCACGTGATGTCATGCCTATGAATTTATGTTTGGTGACATCGGGCTAGATCCAGACCTTGTTAAGTGCACGAACTTAGTTACTCCTGGGCTAAACCATGTTGATTGCAGGGGAGTCATATTTCATCTGTTGCAAACAGTATTAGAGTTGAGAGGTGATGTTTCCTAACCCAACTCTAAATAACAGTGTGATAGTAAAGCTGGTCAGTATCTGTGTGCAGTAAGCAATTCAAAGATATATCCCTGCATGCAAAGAATACAATTACCTTGACTCCCCCTGAAATCAACATGGTTTAGCCCAGGTGTAACTAAGTTCATGCACTTAACAAGGTCTGGATCCAGCCCATCATTCCATCGCCCTACTATTATACCAAGATGTGGGAAAGGGAACTGCCATTAACCCTTTTGTAAATGTCTAAATCTAAAACATAAACTTTTCTATCAGCATTGTTAATAACAGATTTTAAAACATTCTCATTAGGATAAAAATGTTTTCCCAATAATCCGATACTACCCCTATAGATAAAGAATAGGTCTATATATTAACGCCCAAGGACCTGCTGCTCTGGATATGATTTATTATGCCAGATATGATTCCCAATAAGAGATTGGCATCATTTGGAGCTAACATGGTCACCACAATAGATATGAAGATTGGTTTGCATAGTGGTAACTAAAACACAGCAGCAACACTCATCCCTCTAGTATGTGTGAGTTCTGTGTGAGTACTCTCAGATTCATTGACGTACTGCACCATCTTTTCTTTTCCTTGACATAATAAAGATAAAAGAATATACCTTTGAGCAAAGGCAGCTCAGCTCAACATGGACATTGGCTATTTTATATGTTGGAAACAAAGTAGGACATTTCCTTTTTTCTAGCAGCAGCTGTCAATTTGCTTACAGCTGAGCGTAGAAGTTGATTTGCTTTGGTTACATTTTCAAATGCCCCGGCATTACAGCTTGCTAACAAATCGTGCTTTACCAAGCCATTTTTACACAGCCTGTGCAGGATCATGTGGTTCATCCCACTTGATCCCATATGATGTCAGAGGCACCTCAGCCTTTTAGTATTCCTCTTGAATGCCTTGGGCCATAAATGGCAATTATTGGTTTAAACCACTGGAAAGAAATGACTGAGAACAGATTTCTAAACACTCACTGGCCTTCTGTGACCTCGATTCTATTCTCTCAGAAGCACCTTCTCACAGGACACATTATGGCTCTTTGGAAACTGAAGAAAAAGATAATAATAATTATGTATTGTCTAAATTAGTCATCTTGTCGGCACAGCAAACTATTTGACTTCCATAGTCCTCTTATAGAACATACCCTTATCCCAGAAAGAGGTGTAATCACGACATATTCTTTAAGCCTTCCCTTGACTTACATTTTTGGTCGAGTATCACTATGCAGATCATGTAGATATTTTATTTATATATACCCAAAGCAAGTATCATCATTGTTTATGGAGGAGTGACAGGATTTTGGGACTATATATACTTTAAGGATGGAGGTTGCTCAAATCAATCTATAAGGTAATTATGCAGCATGTGCGCAAAGCAAGGGGAGTTTGCACAAATACAAACAAGGCCTCGCACTCTAGAAATCACTCAGCAACTAACCATAACCTTCTATCTTTAAAATAAAAGTCAGAGAATTGGTTCCATACGTCTGCAGATATATGTTAAGCCACCAGCCACTTAAAAGGCTTCTCTATTTTGGTGGTAACTCTAAAAATCACAGTCCTAACTTTGGGTCATATAGCATATGTTTTTAAGAGCTCACCCCCAGCAGAGGTCCTCAAGTCTCCAACACCTTATACCATACATACATACAGTAATACCCCTTTCACATCGCCATGAAATACCCGGGATTTTCACCAAAAACACGGGTCTCTGCAAAATCCCGGGTATTTAGTGGAGATGTGAAAGGTGCACTTCCGGTGGACCCGTGTCAAAAGACCCGGGAATTCAACCCGGGTGAAAAGAAAGGTTATTCCCGGGTCCGTCAAGGGTAGGGGTGCAGTGTGAAAGGTGCTACCCGGGTTTTTCAACCCGGGTAGCACCTAACGCACTTTATAAACCGTTAAAACATACCAGATAAAATCAGATTCCAAACACATAAATAGGTAAAGCAAGTGCGGTTACTTCACCGGTGGGCGCCCAGCGTCCTGGTATGTCCACGTCGGTGCTGCCTTTCGCCGCCCGCAGCCGAGCTGTTGTTTGCCACGTGTGGTTTGTTTAGGTCCAGTGCACAGTGCCCGCACCTACGCGTTTCGTCATAGGACTTCGTCAGGCGGTGAAACTTGCTTACCTATTTATGTGTTTGGAATCTGATTTTATCTGGTATGTTTTAACGGTTTTGACCCTGAGGGGCTGAATAAATTGGATTATTGCACCATGAAGCGCTCCCTGCTCTGTTTACTACTATATTATTATTATTTTCTTTGTCCTTATAGATTTTGCTGTATATTTTAAAGTACATTTCGATACTAGATACTTTATTAAATATGATCTCTGCCATCTGGTATCACACCTGGTAAAAATACAAGTATGGCTGGTATCTCCTGACAATATTTGCCCAATTGACCTGAATACCTCCAGACAGTGGTCCGAGTACTACCAGTGGTACTGCTTGAGAATCCGTGCTCTAGCAAATGTATTTCTATGGATAATTGGCAATTTGCCCACCACTAGAAGAACCTTTATCTGTGTCACTACTAAAGGACAGTTTTGGCTGTAACTTGAGATCCAGCACTTTCTGTGGATTTGCTTGTACCGGATATAATAAGGATGCGAACAAACCAGGTTAATTCTCTGCAATTATTGTTATTGCTATAACATTGTTATTTGATTTGTGACCTATATGTACCCCCCCTTTTTTTTCTTGTTTCTGTACCCCCTACATTTCTAAAAAATTTAATAAAAATTTAATGTTTAAAAAAAAAAAGATTACATTGGGTAACTTTTAAGTATTTTAAAGAAGACACTGAAATTTGGCAATTGGATTACTTTCTATCATGTTATTTACCTAGATCCTTAACTCTTCTAATTTAGCTGCTGTTTAGTTGGGATAAATTTGGGATACATTTCTTCATTGCATATTGACAATACATGTTCGGTGGTTAGTATGTAAATTTACTGTAGAAGAGGAACAACAGTAGCACATCAACACTACCTTTCCCATTGATACTCTGAAGGTAAATGGTCCTGCCTTTATTTATATTCTGTTATTAAGTATGTGTGTGTATTTTGGGGAGCTGTTAAATAGAGTAGCCAAAACTTAATGTCACAGCAATATTCCATGTTACCCCTGAAACTTTCTCTTCCTTTTCCTCTGCATGATAAGCTAAAAACAATTGTACCAGGAGCTGGCATTGTCAACTTCTGTAGTTACATACTGGAAGAACTTAAACGTCCTCTACATTTTCTTCTACCATACAAATAAGCTGGACACTAGCACAGGGTCAAGTATTAATCTGTAAGTGGTCTTCAGTGATCATTGGTATAGTAGCATATGATTTTGTTTGTTAAGATTATTATCATTGATATATATGGTCAGTGTACTCGGCCTTGTGCTTCAAACTTTATGCAATAGTAAGGGCCAAGAACTCTTCCTGTATTTTTCCTGTATTTTAATGAATTTTGTGTACTGTATGCATCAAATTTTCCATTTATTTAATGCATTATTTTTATATGTTAAACCATCATAACTTTATAATTTTATTACTTTCTGTTTTGTTTTGTTATGAAGTCAAGCACTCAGAAACCCCTTCTAGAAATCCTTGTTGCCCCTAGCAAAGCAGAATAATTACATCACATTGTTATTTTATTGCATTAATTTTATTAGACAAGCAACAAGTGAATACAAACTGTAGGAAGCAAGCCTTGAAAGCCAAACAGCTGTAAACAATGAAGGCAATGAGAAACATCTGCAGTCCATAGTGTGCACATTCTGCAGTGTTTAGGTCTTGTACAATGCCCTGCAACTGTAAGTTCCTTGGACAGTCCCATTCTGGCACCCAGAGTATTGAACAGAGACCTTCTATGATAATGGAGAGCACATCTATAAGGCTCGGTATAATATGGCTTAATAATATACTCAGATTACCTGTTTGGAAAGGGTACTAAAGATATAGAGGCCCTATATAAAAAATAAGTTTGCTACGCTATAATCAGCAATGCAAGCATCTGAGTATTATCATTTTACTACAAGGTACAGTCTTTGTCAATTAAAACACGTTCTTTAAATAATCCCCCAATAGCATTTAAAAAATAAATATTTATATTGTAAATCATTTAGCTTCACAGTAATGCTATTGAAAAATGATCACACACAGATATATTTGAACATCAAATTACCATGCTGCATATAAAACAGTAAGCTTGTAGCTAGTAAGTTGCTGTAGCAATGCATTCTCTGCTAAGCAAACTCAGGTCTCCATTTACATACAGGACGGTGTGTAAAAAGTGAGCGTTTACTGTGTTACACCAAATATAATCCAAATGGATCTGGGTTCACCCATTATTGTCTGGATTTAAATTGTGACCTCTGCATTCTTGATGATAACTATAACTATTCAGATGAAAATCTATCATTTATTTATTTTACTTTAGACAACTTTAAAAAACCTTGGAACATATCAATTCTAACAATATACAAACCAATCATTATACTGTATGAATGTCTGCAGATTGATGATACAGTGGCACTTTGTGATTTACCTCTTCCCATTCACAGCTAAACCTGTTTATTATGTATATATTTTCAGCCAATTTATTCAGCCTCAACATGCCCTCAAATTTTTCAAACTTTGAATATTGATCTTACTTCAGGGTTGCGGACTTTCTGTTTCTTCCCTTTGGGAGATCTCGGAGGGAAGAAACAGATGGCGCTGTGGAGGGGGGAATTTAATGGCACAATTTATGCAAATTGCGTCATGAAGCTCGAACCCCTGACTGTAAATACTACTATTCATAGTGTTACTGGGGGTGGGGCGGGGCTGAATATGCAAATGATGTCATCAAGCCCCACCCAATCCCTAGTAATACTAGGAATTAGAGTTCTGATAGAGAGGGGGCGGGACTTTAGGCCGTGATATGCATAAACTCACGGCCTCAAGCCCATAGCGGAAGATTTGCCTGCTCTATCGGAATATTGGGAGAAATGCCCCTGGTTTTGGCAACCCTGTCTTATTTACTGCATTGGGAATATGGTTAGGTCATTTAATGACCTCTTTAATAAATCTCAGAGCTGCCACATGATTTGTCTAGTATAATAATAAAATGAAACAATAAAAATAAATATCCTGCTTTTCCCCAACTTTTTTTTCTTTGGTTTAGTTTAAAATATCATAATACAAAATATAACTAAGCCTGAATAAAATAGGACTGTTTTTATTTTTGTACAGTTAATTAAATCTAACTGTACAATTCAATGCTTTGTAATATTCAGTTGCTCAAAAGACACATTTGTATGAATAATTAAAGGTCAAAATGTGCTTTGTTTATAATTTTTTTGAAACCCGTCAAGTTCATTAGTTTCAGACAGCTCAAACCAAGGATTTGATTACCAGTAGCTACGATGATTTTAATTGATCATGGTTTGTATTTCATAAAAATACACACCATGTCAATATATCACTTATAAAATATTGTATTCACATACAGCTAACTATGAGGGATAAAAACCATCAGACTCTAGTGCATTAAACATTGAAGCAGACACAAACCACAATAATATGCAATATTAATCATGTACAATAAAGCTAAAAAGGTTAATAAAAAGTAGAGAAAAGGATGTTCTTTTTACAACACTATATTACAAAATATATAAAGTTCAAAAAGAAGAAAATTCCCCTTTTTTGCAGTATATACTTTATGCCCAGTTGGTCAATATTAAAGTTACACTGCATCATCATCATGATTAAAAATAATGTATAAATGTACATAAATAAACAATAAGCTGTACTTGTGCCATCAAGGAAAGAATCAACCCAGTATGTTATTACAGACTGTAAGAAAACAGGGGGTACTCTCTGACTCACTGCGGAGGTAGCTCTGGATTATCAGTCGCTCATCACTTACTGACATTCAGGAGTTCTCAACAACTCCATAAAACAGAAAAACACTTATACATATTATCAATATAATTGGTGTCATCACAGAGAGATTTACTTGTTTAAAATCAATGATAACCAGTTTTGCCTATGTGAGGAATAACAAAATTCCTGTGACAGGTTACTATTGAGCGAATATATTCATGTCAGTAGCTGCTGGTGCCCTGTAATCCACTTTACAACATGCTTTCTGAACTTTTTACAGTGCACAATATTAACACTCGTCTTTAACAAACATTATAGCATGAGATTTACACAATAAATGTTAGCAGGGACTTTCCCTTTTCCCATAGGTGGAAACATGGAGAGTTGAGAAGTATTCTTGAAAAGACATGTCATTTTGACATTGTCACTATGGCCCAAAAGTGACCCCATTTCTCAATACTCCTTTCCTTACGTCTGTCTCTTCTTATCGCCGGCTGTGATTTGCCAGCACGATGGTATCGTACTACAGCTGAATGGAGTGATGTGACTCATGGAGTCGTGAAGTCACCTGCCGAAAGATATGTGTTTTTAGCTAACTCTTTTCTAACCCTCTGTTCCCGCAGCCTAAACTAACCCTACCTTCATTAGCCCTAACCTTCCATGCCGCACAGCCTAATCTTCCACTTAAGTCCTAACCTTATACCCGCTGAAGCCTAACCCTAACTTATCTGCCGCAGCCCGTAGCTATTGGGAATGGGGAAATAGGTTCTATATTGTGTCGAACTTTGATACAACCGCCATTCAGCTGGCAGCTGCATCATCTTCTAAATAGGGCCATCTGGACCGGCAGCTGCATCCCTTATAGCCCAGAAAAACCCATAAGAACCTCAATAAAGGAAAGCGAGTGATCCATTTTTCTTTTTAATTACTAAATATTTAGTTCAAATAAATGTGTCAAAACAGCTTGCTGGGTGCTGAAGGAGGATTGATATTTTTTGTGCATGTATATCAAGTTATGTTTATGACCTAATTTATATTAAATGTTTATTAAACACAGCTCTTTAGCAATTGTTTATTATGATTTATTTATTAATTAAGACGGTTTATATAGCTTCAGCAGATTACGTAGCATTTATCTCCTTATTTTAATGTAATTTTGGAATACGTTTTAATTGTCGGGAATGTGTAGTATTTTCAGACACAGTATTCACTGCGTAAGACTTACACTCCCTTCATATAGAAATACTGTAACCGGTCCAGATGCTGTGTATCCCATGATAGAGATCCGCAGAGAGCAAGTAACACGGCAGGTTAGTCATGTGACATGCTGCCATATTGCATACAGTATGTGTTTGCAGGGGAGTTAATTATGAAAAAAACAGAGCTCCTCTATATCCTATGTGTTATGAAAGCAGGCTGTGGGGTGGTGGACACAATGGATTCATATGGGGAGCCAACAAATTTCATATGATATTATATTACTTATAACATATACAAAATAAAAAATAACAGGTTCTATATAAAGTTTAAACTATACTTGTAAAAATATAATAAAAGGTGGATGAATTGGCAGCTAACGACAACCTCTCAAAAAAACACACAAACAAAACATTTTCCATTTGCACAGTTACTGTTAATATATCTCAGTCCTTAGATTCAAGGGATAAAAGAAAGTTTGAGTTGGACAAAGGAATTATTTATTTTTCCGTTAAATTACCCAAATAGAATATAAATATTAATAGAAAACTAAAGTAATCACTGTATTGCAGCACCTACATTCTATATTCCTTTGCTATGCCTATATTATATATTTATAAAATATATCAACATTAATCGTTCTCAACAAAAATTGGCCATTATTTGTATATAGATGGCAAGGATAAAGTCATGGCAACTGCTTCTTACCACTTCTGTGCAAATCCTATATTGCTTCTCTCTATGTATTATGTAGGTCTCATGCAGGAAGGGACAGTCTGTGACCCTGCAAATGTTGTGGAACCAGTTGCCTGCTATCAATACCTGGAAGCCACTGGACGGATCTCATTCCTGAAAATGGCCTAGCCCTCAGCATTGTATTAAGTGTGACTCTCACAACCAGACGCTATTAAGTTATGATAAACATATACGCACTGACACCACAGACCCATTAGGCACTGAACCCAAATGTGCATATTGTTTTTCAAAACCCCCCCCCAAAATTGCTTTATATAATAAATATAGCTTTTTGGCTAAAGCATGTGCATACATAAGTGTGCAGCCTTCAAATGCCAGCCCATGTGATGGCAGCCACTGCCATGTACTGCTATACAGACAGCATCTACACTATACTGATTGCTGCTAAAATATTTTCCTTTATAGCGTCACACGAGTAACCCAGGCAGAGCGTTCACACAGCAAGAGGTGAACTCCCAAATGTATAACAAATTCATTTTGTACAGTGGTTTCTGCCTTTATATAATATTTACAAAATATCTCCGTCATGTTCAGAAAAATACAATGTAAAGTAAGATAAACAATGGAAATGTGTGTGGAGCCGCAGGGCTTCCCTTTATCTGAGCTGTGCAGATTCTCTTCTCCTTGATCCGTAGCGGGGCTAACCAAGATTATTTTTCTTCCTTTTGCTGGGGCTGTGACTGGAGTCTGCTTTTAGTTCACGATACCGCACCTGTTTAAACACACAAGTTCAGGATGAGAATGGTCAGATAGACGCAGCTGTATAATAGGAGGATATACTGTATATCTGGGTTTTTTTCGACCTGAGAACCAAATAGAAGTTACAGCATAAGTTACAGCATAAGAAACACTAGATGGAAAGATTGTGAGACGTTGTAACAGTATCTAGGACAGGAAATCAGACGAATTTATAGAAGATCTTTACCGCCACACAAAGTTCCATTAAAACACTTGTTTTACATTTGTGTCATGGCTATGACACTGTAACATGGCTTTTGGTGCCCTGAGGCTATTTTATTTGATGGGATTGTTGTAGAATGGGTCTCCCAGTGTCAGCAGGTGTTCGGCTATGAAGGTGGGCATGTGAGGGCAATATTAAATAACATTGATCAAGATTGCAGGGAGAAGACCGGATATTCATAGAAATAGTGCAAACCTAAAACCTAAATGTGATGATAAAAGCTATTGAATGAAGTGGCAATTTTTTGCATTTTCAATAGGGTAGATTCTATCTATTCTACATCACGGATTTTATCTTGCACCTCCATGGGTTGTGAGATAAATTCAGTTATGTGGTTTTGTGCATTGTGCCATTCCGAACACAAGAATCTACCCCTAAATCACATGATGAATTAATATAAGACTTCATGTGAAATACATAAAAAGGGTTGCTATGAGACATTTTCTTGCTGCTAGGACAGGAATACGCCATTTTTGCACTTGGGTGTGTGCCTCAATTTCTGCACAGATTCATTCTTGGTGCTAGTGCGAGGGTGGAGGTATGGTTACAGTAAATACAGTAAAATATATACATGCACGATGCACGCCGATCTATCCTCACTTCCAATCCACACTCATATTAAGTTTAAATCTTAAGGTAGGGGTCAGCTGTCAAAGCTCTGCGCGAGCGAGGGTGTGGTCTCCCCAGTGCCCGTACGCTATGCTAGATATAGCGGGGATCATAACCATTATCATGGCCCGGTCTATAGTAAGTAACGCTAGCAGCAGCACTGAATCTAGCAGTACTCACCAGTTCTACATCAGAAGGAACTCTGGAGAGGAAGTCTAGAATTTCATTGTTATCAATAGTATAAGGACTCCGAATTTTCTTTGTAAACTTGTTAATTCCTGAAATTATAAAGAGAAAAAAGCAAAAACTAAGTAACACAAAATGTCCTAAAATGTATTAGTTAGACTCTTCATTAATAGTCACAGTGTGTCATCATTCACATATTTTCTCATAGACATAGGACCATATTCACACTCATGTATAGTATCTACGGACCGTATTCAGAATTAAGAGTGTTTTCCGTGCGTTCGTAATAGATCCGTACATTAATATAAAATAAGTACGTTTTGCAAAATGAATAAATTTCGGAACACTTCCGTGTTGTGAAAGCAGCCTTATCGTTAGCGTGCGTATATGTGACGGAAGTTAAACGTTCGCATATATAACCGCACGTTTTCTGCATTACCACGCCTATTTTTTGCTATTTACATTCCAATTGATGCCTACTAATTAATAATCTGTCCAATTTTTTATGTTTGTACGGATTTTTTGACTTGCGGAAATTACTTACGTATCTTTCCAATTACGCTTCGTATCTCCATGGTCTGCACATGCGCCCTGAATAGAAATCACTCCACTTACGCATTTTGCGTGCGTATGCCCAAAACCCAAACATACTCATGGAAACCCTTGCCGACTGATTCAAATACACGGACGTCTGACTGATGCATGTAACGAGTCCTGCATGTGTGCTAGAGGGGAAAGACTCTTAATTCAAATGAGCTGCACACGGGCTACTAATGTACAGTATGGGCGTTCCAACAGACTGATTCACCAGTAGGAATGCCTTACAGAAACTAACACACTCACGGGAAAAGATAAGGTAGCCCTCCACCACTCGTAAGTAGAAGAACTGTATTGTTTGCTAAGACGTCATGCGTATTCTTACTTAGTTCAGGCCACACCTGCTGCTTGTTTATAAGCAATGGATGTGTTTTAAAATGAAACAAATAAAGGTGCGTTTATTTTATCCTATGCTGATTTTACATTTTGTGCAAGACTTTAACCTTGTAAAGGTGCCATTATTTGGTTAGACTTTGTGAAGTTATTTTTATTTACTTTTAATTTTGTGAACAGGATTTAAAGTGTATCAACTTGACTGCAACTTTGTTTAGAGCCACATTTATTCAGACTCTTATACAACGGCATAACTTCAAGAAAATCTGGTGCATTATATATTGTTACACTGTGTATTACTGTTTATATTATTCCTCTCAAGAGTAAGAGGCAATATTACAAATACCTTTGAGAATCCATAGAGATCATAAGGAATAAACAGCAATTACTAAACTGTATATCATAAGGCATTCATTTTCCCCACAAAAACTGTATAGAATCTGCACTTAAAATATTGTATTACTCTTGCTGTGGTTTTAGAGGACCCATTAATTTTATTTCAGTTATTAATAGTACAGAACCTATTCAATAAACATATATGAGGTAGCAGCACTGATTAACGTAGTGTACACTGGCCTGGCTATAGTGGACATTCACGTTTTACTCCGTGGGGAGGAATTAGTACACAGGTGATTAGCAGCATTTTCTCCAGCAGTCAAACAAACCTCTAAAAATACTTTGTGAACACAAATTTTTCCCTATTGTTCGCCTACTTATCCAAAGGTAGTCAGAAAAATACAGACAGAAAGTAATGCTTAGAAATGGATACGTAACCACCAACAGTGCTCTAAGAGTTACAGTCAATGCCACATATAAATTGTGTGGGCTGGGTAAGGAAAATGGTGGCCATTCGTGATCAGGCAAACTTCATTCAAAAGTTTTAGGTCCCAGTGCAAAGTGGCTTCAGCTTAGGCCATTTATAAATCATCTCCTTTGGTAGAACACATTCCAGGCCGTATTCAGAGATCCGTCCGCGAAAAGTTCACAATTATACGCACGGACATTGCAAGGCAACACCCATGACGCTCCCCTCACACAGACGGGTTGTCCTTGACTTACAAGTGCCTCGACCACCCTTATCTTTACGTGGGCATTTCCGTGCGTATAATACCTCCATACGTGCGTATCTAACTAACTGCACCCTCACATGGTCATTTAAATGCCTTCCCCCACCCACTTTAACGTATCTGACTCCGGACAGATTACAACCACGCCCCTTCCGCGCGTAAAATCAATGCACAGAGCGTAAATTTAGTTACTACGCATGCGCAATTCATCTGATCCTAAAAATACGCACAGAACTTCCCCCAAAGATGGTTCTCTGAATACGGTCCTCCATTTGAAAGCTTTGAGAACCATATTATCCAATGATTCTCCACTATGGACCGGATCCAGACTTCAGCCTGCACTTGTAGCTAGGGTTACCACTGGTAATTTAAACCGGTGTCCAGAGTCTGCAGGTCCGGAGTCTGGACTATACAATGTCCGGGAATAGGGTGATTTCAGGTTTACATCACTTCAGCCCTCCAGTTTGGCCACTTCCTGTTTAGTGATTCCTTAAGCCCCATACACACTACAGCATATAAATGACAAACGACAGATAAACCACAGATATTCAAGCAGTAGATTGGCAATCAGTGTGCATACACACTACAAACGATTTTCTGTTGAGCCTTCAGTACTGAATGGCTTGATCGTTTATATTAAACTTTTCAAAAGATGCGATCAAACGATTTTGTGTACTTTACAACGATCAGGCATGATCATTGCAGCGTACACACTTGCACGATATCATTCAAAACACTCCTTTCACCGGTGTTTTGAATGATTGTCGTTTAAAAAAACTGTAGTGTGTATGGGGCTTTACAGACTGACTATTAGTCTGTAAGAATCAGAAACCGTAAGTGATGTAATCTTGAAATCTGTCTATTCACAGACATTGCAGGGTGAGACTGCCGCCACGGTACCTGTTGGGTGTGTCCTATAAAAAGGCAATTTTCCTCTTTTGGACCAAGTAGCCCACCAAGCAAGATGAAAGAGTGGCTGGCTTCTTTAGGCAGTGGCACATTACCAAACAGTGACTGACAGTCAGTGACAGTGATTATTGGAGTCACTTGAAGACTAAAAAGAGGCACTGATTTGTCTGAGGCAGGCAGCTAAGCTTGAGTGACAGAAAGAGGAGGTACTGTCTGTCTGTATAATTAAATTGTGTGTTTTTTATAGAATTGATTTAATGTGAAGCAGGAATAATGTATTATGAATGCAGCAGGGCTGATTAATAAAGCAAAATACTATTAGTATTTATTTTTACCATAATGTGCGGTTGT
>WWET01000166.1:221098-236009 GCA_011038615.1 Limnodynastes dumerilii | reverse complement strand
AAAAAGCAGCAGGGAGAGACAAGGGAGCATGAGTGAGGTAAGGTATTTTTTATTCCTTTAATGGACTTACTTTTTTTTTAATTACGAAGGGGTTCCAAAAGAGACGAATGTCATTCACCACCCCTTAAAACTTCCTAAACAGCTTCTGTGGATCAAAAACCCCTGGCAGCTGCTGTTCCCAGAGGGTGTGGGTCGCCG
Source organism: Limnodynastes dumerilii (assembly GCA_011038615.1). Taxonomy (NCBI): domain Eukaryota; kingdom Metazoa; phylum Chordata; class Amphibia; order Anura; family Limnodynastidae; genus Limnodynastes; species Limnodynastes dumerilii. The sequence continues at coordinate 235,811 of WWET01000166.1, read as the reverse complement.
CTGAGAACAGCTCTTTTCTAAAAGAGACGTTTTCGACAACACATTTGCGAAGACAGAGTTCATGAGAAACTTCCCACCCCGTCGCAGACAGGTAATCGCCGCTCTCTGTTTCCCCAACTCCAACCCTTAAGCTAATTCTTACCCTAACCCCCCCTTTCCAATACCCTAACCCTGACCCTCCCTTCCCTGCAGCCTAACCCTAAGTCTTCCCTTCTCCAATTCATCCCCTTCCCGCAGCCTAACCCTAAGTCTCCCTTCCCTGCAGCCTAACCCTAAGACTCCCTTTCCCGCAGCCTAATTTTAAGACTTCCCTTCTAGGCTCCCTGCAGCCTAAAACTCCATCCCCTCCCTGCAGCCTAAAACTAAGTCTCCCCTTTTTCTCATCCATCCCCTCGGTTGTCAGAGCATTGGGACTTCCAGGAATTTCTGATCACTTGAGTGGGAAAACTTAAGGTATCCCTGGCTGTTGGAGATCTGTCCATGTGAGTGGGTGCATGGACGTCTACATACTGTGGCCTAGTGCTTGCAGATATATACAAATATTTTCCTTAGACATCTTGTTCCTGTCTGATGTCCTCATAATAATATTTTATCAGCTGCACCTTAACATGCCCTTCACTCCCCAACTTTCTTCGAAGCACCCTTAATTAAATCACAAAAATTCCCAAAAACTTGTAACAATGAAATAGGTGAAACTATTTAATATTATTTAATTTCTACCTATTCCTAAAAAAGATTTTTTTTTTAAATCAATCTTTATGTTGGAAAAAAAAATTTGCAAAGTTTTGAAATGACATTTTTATCTATGACCAGAAAATTAGAAAACCATAAACATGTTACACCTAACACTGACTAGACACAGATCAGCACTAAAAGAGGAAGAAAAGAGACCAATAACTAGACAGTCTCAACAAGTAGACATGCTACACAACAAATGCTTTCACTACTTGGATGAATATAAGTAGTCGTTTTCAAAAGTTTCATTGTAACATCTAATGTTTGAAGGCTCTTCCAGCAGTAGAAAGATTTGGGGTATTGTAAGAAAAAAAAAACACACAAAAAAGCCCACAAAAAACAGCCAGCTCCAGACCTTTATCACTGCACTCTTGTGTGCAGCAAAGTAGTCCTGCTAGCACAATCCATTGCTTTTGTGGTACAAGGTCACTCTAATTTCCTCCCTCTGGTTTTCATATTCCCACAAGGACGACTAATGCAATAGTACTATCATATCCTGACACAATGAATTGTTGAAACAGGCTTGTATTTCTTTCTTCTGCTTCTCCTTTCTATTTTTTTTTCTTACACAATGGTGGAATTGGTCAGCACAGACACAGAAGCCAATATTTTAACTCTTTTAAAGCCACACAGTAAGCCATATACTGTATATCCACAGAAAAGGTATAAATGAAACACCTTTACTTCAGACACTTCTAACTCTCTTGTATTGCTTTAAAACATAATGAGATTTCAAATAAATACCTATAAAAACACTTATTATTTACCTATTATCTATAATCAATAAACACATTTTAGGTGTTGAACATAGAGGCCCTGATTCAGAGATACGATTTCCACGGCACTTAGGAGCGTGTATTTAAGATCCTAGAAAATTCGCAAAACTGCGCATGCGTAGTAATAGTGCAACGCCGTCTACGTAGCGGTTAGGAGCGTAAATTCGCTAAGAGCGTAAGTTTGAATCGCACGCAAGCACTTAAGATCTTAAGTGCAGCGAATCTTTAAGATCTTAAGGATTTGCATGGAAAGGGGCGGGGGGAGGCAGGGAAATGAGAGAAAGTGGGCGAGGACTGACACTTAGGATCTTAAATGAACGCTACCACGTCACTTAAGATCCCAAATGACAGCGTATAGTTAGGGTTAGTCAATGGTGGTCTAAGTGTAAGATCCACCGCTGTTTGCAAGGGGAGTGACTCTTTATGCAGTGGGCTGGAACCTACTAGGATCTTAACATTAGATGCGTATATTTGCGATCTTTTCGCAATCGCATCTCTGAATCAGCCCCAGAGGCTGTATGTAGGGCCAGTGCTAGGGTGTTCGGTGCCCCCCTGCAAACTTTACATTTGCCCCTTCAGTTCCTAGATTATAGTAAGCGTGTAAGCGACATAAAACTTGTAACCACAATAAAAGAAAGCAAATCATAGTCACTACTAAACAATACATACAGTGTCCTAGGGCCTGATAAAGACGCCAGCCAGCAGCGTAAGATCGGCTTAGAAGCCAATCTGCGCATGCGCCGGGCAGAGTTTGCCCGGCGTAGCTACGGCAACGCCCGATCGTGTTCAGGTTAGTGTAGGTGGGCGGGGGGAGGTAGTGTAATGAGGGAGGGGTTTGTGGCCAAACGCTCCTGTGCAAGCGTATTTTCCCTTGGCTGAAGTTAGGGCAGCCTTCAGCCGGCATAAGCGAGGGAAAATACGCTCGCACAGGGGGAGTGTCGGGGAGAGTGCACGCCGATACGCTGTGCTTTACTAAGCACAGCGCATCGGCGTAGTTCTGAACCGCCACACAATACAGACTATATATCTTATCATTTATGTATCTCCAGTCTGCCAGTATTCCATATTAATGTGTCTCCAGCCTCCCATTATTCCCCATCATGTATGTCCAGCTCCCAGTATTCGCCATCATGTGTCTCCAGCTCCCAGTATTCCCCATCATGTGTTTCCAGCTCCCTGTATCTCCCATCATGTCTCTCCAGCTCCCAGTATCTCCCATAATGTGTATCCATCTTCCAGTATCCCCAATCGTGTGTCTCCATCTCCAGGGGGCATCATCTCTCTCCAGCTCCCAGTATTCCCTATCATGTCTCTCAACCCCCCAGTATTCCCCAGCGTTTGTCTCCAGCTCCCAATATTTCTCATCATGTGCTTGCAGCTCCCAATAATCCTCATCTTCTCTCTCCAGCTCACAGTATTCCCCATCATGTCTCTTCAGCTTCCAATATTCCCCTCCTTGCCTCTGCTGCTCTCCTCCTCTGAAGTGAATGAAGTTTAACAGCTGCGTCCATCTTAGGGGCAGACTGGCGCTGCAATGCTGGGGGGAAGGAAAGTTGGGGATTGCGCCTATCCAGCCTAGTGCAGTCCTGCCCTGCATCCCCTTGGGGCACTGGGTGTATGAGAAAGATATACTTTACAGCCAGGACCAGCTGAATGCGCTCCTCGAGGATATGTAGGCAAGCTGGCACTGGGCAGGAGAGTGGCACAGACTGGAGAGGCTGCACAGAAATGGGTGCAATATCAGTTAGTAGAGACTCTAGTGACTGATATTTACAGAGATGGAGGACCCGGAGCTATGTCGAAAGTCTGCAGTAGCAGTCTGCACTACAGTAAGAGTGCCATGGACGACTATATGAGTATTATATGCAGGAAGGCACCAAACACCCTGCCCAGTTTACAGGTATATAGTGCCTTACATGTGCCAAAAGTGTGGCCTAAATTTTTCTTAAAGAATATCCAAAATAGTTATAGTTGCAATCTTTACTGGACAGATCTGTCAGGTGATGTTTTCCAGCTCAAGTCTAAGGGGTATATTTACTAAGATCGAATTTGCTCAAAGCGCCTAAACTCCCAGGACTTTGCCAGCGATTATGCCATTGCCGTATTCACTAAAGGCAAAGTCCCGGGACTTTAGCCTTTAGTAAAATCGACCAGGCAAACATCGCTGGACAAAAATTGTCCAGATGTTTGCCATATAAAAAATACAATTCGCCGTTTTCACTAAAGGCGATTTTACTAATTCGCCTTCAAAACACCTTTTTTGTGGGGCGCTTTCATTGAAAGCACCCCACACTGTACGAGAAAAACACATGTTAATATATTTGACATGTGTTTTTCTATATCCCAAAGGCAAGCGCAGCATGTTTGGAATGCTTAGCATGGCTGCGCTGCGCTCAGCATTGCTAAGCCTTGTATTAATATCAGCGCCAGCATGTTAAGCCTTCTAATCATGCTGCGCTGTAGCCGGTGAAAATAAAAAAAAATAAAAAATACAGTGTCCAAAAAACATACATAATAAACATTTACAGACATGTGTGAATAAAATTAACATTAACAATCTATAATATTGCACCCTAACATGTAAAATTAATACAGGTGGCCACACTGTTTTTTAATAAAATTGTTTTAAACTTAAGTATGTTGCATAAAGAAATAAAAATATTTTAGACTCACCGTTTAGCTGTCATCATTCTTGGGATGAGTTGCTTGAAGTTTCTTCTTTATTTGCAGTTAATCTTCTCCTGTTGATTGAAGAATCTTGTCCGCTTGCTTAAAGAAGATGTTCTAGTCCTTCTGCTCTTCGGCCTCTTCTGGCACTTGCCCCGACTACATGCTCCCTCCTCTTCTTGGGCGCCGCTACTAATGACCATTCGGTCAGTAGAGGGCGCCCATTTATAGAAATTATGTCATTTACATTGGTGGGCTCTAGTGAGCGCTCTAGTGTTTATGACGTCATAATTTCTAGTGTCCGAATGGTCATTAGTAGCGGCGCCCAAGAAGAAGAAGGAGCATGTCGTCGGGGCAAGTGCCAGAAGAGGCCGAAGAGCAGAAGGAAGGACCGGAACATCTTCTTCAAGCAAAAGGACAAGATTCTTTAATCAACAGGAGAAGATTAACTTCAAATAAAGAAAAAACTACAAGCAACTCTTCCGAAGAATGATGACAGCTAAACGGTGAGTCAAAAAGAATTTTTATTTCTTTATGCAACACACTTAAGTTTAAAAGAATTTTTATTAAAAAACAGTGTGGCCACCTGTATTAATTTTACATGTTAGGAGGCAATATTATAGATTATAAATGTTAATTTTATTCTGTAAATGTTTAGTATGTATCGGCTACAGCACTGCATGCTTATATGGCTTAACATGTTGACGCTGATATTAATACAAGGCTCAGCATGGCTGAGCCTTGTAGTTCTATCAGTGCAGCCATGCTAAGCATTCCAAACATGTGCGCTTGCTTTTTATATTTTTTTAAGCAAAACGTGGTCAATTTTTCAAAGAAAAATCACTGTGCTTTTCTATAGAAAAGCACAACGATTTACTCCTTGAAAAATCGATGCTTATCGACGGCGATTTAAATTTGCGCGCAAAAATCGTCTATTAGTGAATCCCGCGATTTTAACTAGAAAATTGCGGGAAAATCGCGGCAAGACCAATCGATTTGAAATCGTTTGCAAAAACCAACCTTAGTAAATATACCCTTAAATAACAATGTCAAAGTAAAGCTGGACAGTATCTGTGTGCAATAAGTCAAAGCAAAGTATTCTCACTGCGAAGAATAACATTAATTTGACTTTAACTAAATTTCAACATGGTTCTGCCAAGGTGTAAATTTCCACCTGTTTTACTTCTTCTTTACCAATTCAGGATCTGGTCCATAATAGGTTTCACTCACTTGTATCATTTATATATCTTTAAATAAAGCATTTTAGTATGAATATACGTTAAGTGCATTCTAAGGATGCAGCTTCCTTTATGAAAATAGGATTTCATATGCCAAGAAAACATAAACAAATCTAATACAATTGTGTCTGTAAAGAATGTCAGGGACTGTGGGCCACTAAAAGGGCTTGGAGGGCCACATCTATCCAGCCTGTCACCGTGTAGACAGCCACTTGCTCCAGCATGGTGATTTATAGGGTCATTTTCCAAAATACATTACACTTACTCAAACTGAAGAATATGCCACTGTGCCAAGGTTTCTGGTGACCTCACCATGCTAGAGGAGAAGGTCTCTTCCACTGCGCCATAAATTACAGAATCCAGCAGGCCACTGACGTATATAACATAAATAATGTTTGCATCCTCAATGTGCCCAGCTAGCATCATTAGCATCGTCTGCTAACAACACTGCTAACGCCAAAGTGACAGTGCATGGAGTGGAGCAGTAGATAACGGTATATTGTATTCAGCGGAGACATACATCATGTATATGCCTTATTTGCAGAAACTTTCAAGTGAAAGGAGGAGAGGAAATGGCAACAGAAAAGTGTGCAGACAATGCAGCGGGATGAGATTAACAGGGTAAAAGCAAGTGCCATTCATGTGCTGCATATTTTGCTATACTCCCCTATGACAGTATTGAATAAAATCTTTCTATATGGGGGTTGAGTTTGGCTCCAATTGCAAAAAAACTAAGGAACAAATCTGCACTTTGGAGCCACATAACAGTGCTGCACCACATAAAGTGCTTTCTCTGCAGGCAAAAGAGGGAGCCTCAGGTTCTCTTGTTGGCTCTTGGGTACGTACAAATATTGGACAGGGATGCAGTTGCCCTTCTGGCCAGTCCTACCAATCATCTGAATATAGAAAATTGCTATTGTGATAGGAACCTATTTCCTCCGTCCAAATAGCTACAGGCTGTTGCTGCTGCATTGGGTTAGGCTGCGGCGGGTATAAGGTTAGGATTTAAGAGGAAGCTTAGGATTAGGCTGCAGGGCATGAAGTGTTAGGGTTATGCTGTGGGGCATGGAGGGTTAGGGTTAGGCTGTGGGGAATGGAGAGTTAAGGTTAGGCTGTGGGGCATGGAGGGTTAGGGTTAGGCTTTGGGGCGTACAGGGATGCAGTTGCCCTTCTGGCCAGCCCTACCAATCATCTGAATATAGAAAATTGCTATTGTGATAGGAACCTATTTCCTCCGTCCAAATAGCTACAGGCTGTGGCTGTTGCATTGGGTTAGGCTGAGGTGGGTATAAGGTTAGGACTGAGGAGGAAGTTTAGGATTAGGCTGCAGGGCATGAAGTGTTAGGGTTATGCTGTGGGGCATGGAGGGTTAGGATTATGCTGTGAGGCATTAAAAGTTATGGTTAGGCTGTGGGGCATGGAGGGTTAGGGTTAGGCTGTGGGGCATGGAGAGTTAGGGTTAGGCTGTGGGGCATGGAGGGTTAGGGTTATAGCTGAAGAAGGGGAAGGTTAGGGTTAGGCAACTGCAGGCATTCTACATTTAGCCGCTATAGGATGTTTTTTTTAGAATAAAGACCATCATACAGGCAAACCCCATCTGATTGCATATCATACATTGAATTTGAAATATCTTACTGTACAGAAGCAATGATACGCACCGCCCTGTAACACTGCATTATGTAACTACAGATAGCCAACAGTGCAAATCATTGTATATAATTGAAACACTACTCTACATATGTGACATCTCAATGAATGTACATTTTTTGTTTTACATAAACAGTCCTTAGTACAGTTATCATCAAAAGAGTAATCACATTCCTGACAGACTGAATCATATTTACACTATTTGGCAGAGAGAAAAATGACCAACTCTGGATAAAAAAGGGATTTATAGCTCTCATCCCTTCTTGCAACATATAGCAGCATTGTTAGAATGATAAACAGACTGTGCAATGTTCTGGGCTAAAGACGTTTCACGTCTTTTCCCCTCTGTTTGTGTCATGCTTACATTCTGATAACCTCAGGTCCCCATGTGTACAGAAGGATAATTACCTTGTCATCTTTGTCATTCTCCTCGTCCTCGTCCTCTAGCATGTCTTCCACTACCTGCGGACACAAACACCAACATATTACTTCTATTTATCCCAGTCAATCCAAGCCTGCAAATTTATTTTTAAAAAAAACAAAAAAAAAACAAAAAAACAAGTGATTTGAAGCAATTTATTAAGTCTGCTATGTAACTGAAAAGATAATAGAATACATAAATCTGGATTATATACCTGCAATATTGAAAGTCTGATACAGACAATTGATTAGTGACCACTAGTAAGCATAAATTATACAATGATAAACATTCACTGTTTGATTAAAACGATTACCTTAATTATCATGCTTTTCTATAAATAAGATTAGTTTGCACATGCTCTATATAACCATTATTGGCAACATTTTAGGTCCTGCTTAATGATCACTGTTAATGTGTAGGTGGGATACAAATGTGGGAGGTTAGCTCTCTCTTCTGGGAACCCAGTAATTTGTGAGACTCGCAAACTTTGATAAGGATAAATATAACCCATGTACTGTGCAATACCTCTTGCTCCGTGGCACTCCAGCATGTGGCACTCCTGTGGCACTCCAGCATGCCTTAACTGCAAAAACACCTGGAGTGCCACAGGTTAGCCAACACTGCTCTAGCTCAAGTTTCATTTTAGTTATACCTCTGGAACCATAATCAGGTTTTTCTAAAGCCAAGAAATCCTGCCTGCATAGGTGCCGGAGCGAGGGGGGGAGGGAAGCTAATCTACTCTTAAATGTGAAGAGGGCGCTGTCCAGGGGAGAGCAAGTGGTGTCATGTAAATATCTATGACTAGAATACCCTGACTTCAGTCACATACGCTCATTAGTAATTTGCAGGTCAGTGATACTTAAGTATATGTCAGTCATCTGATTACTGATGAGTCTGTGTGACTAAAATTCCAGCATTTCAGTCATAGAGACTTGTAGAGTATTGCAGGCCTAATGGTGGATTGAAAGTCTACAGCTCAGCGTGCAGGATGATAATACCCCTGTGGTAAAATTAAGACTACCCACTTGCATGGGAAACCAGGCCACCATGATGGCTGGCTGAAGTGCCTTTTGTCAGAGGTCTGAATTGAGCACACTGCATGCGGAAACTACAAATACTAAGCATTCGCCCCAGTCTGGATCTGATAAAAGTAGAAATTGTATGTTCAGAAAGTGATTATATATACTTGAATGAAATGGTAGGCATGACAACAAGGCTGCTAAATGCCTTGTTACAGCAGTACCTCTACTGTGCCGGAGTCATCACCTTGGCATTTAAAACAGTTTTGTTCTAAAAAAAAGTATGAAATGTTTTTTTTAACATTTAAATGGTAAATGGGGATAGAGATATCCCCATGTAGAGAGGGATTCTACTGCCGAGTAATGACTAAGGGTTCTAATTATTAAGCACTTTTAACTTCATTTTTATGTGAAAACAGCCATTGTCGCATGAAAATGTATTTACAAACCATGGATCGCCATAAAAAACTGCAGTTTCTTCAGTAAACATGGCATCTCCCCGCCAGCTCTTCATAATATTTGCTTACTGTCATAAAGTTACTACTCTGTGGCTTAATAGAACGCCATCTGAGCATAGCAATATTGTCAGTACTCCCAGAGCCGTAACTAGAAATTTCAGCACCAGGGGCAAAAAGGAAAAATGGTGCCCCCTACCCTGAATTCCAGACAAATTTAACCATAGATATTAACTTACTGGTGCTCCCTGAAGATTTGTGCCCCTATTGCACATCCCTAGTTACGGCCCTGAGTATTCCAGCCGTCTTCCAAAATAACCCCCTTTTTCCTCCCCCTAATAGCTGTTATTAGGGGAAGGAGAAGTGCTATATATATATATATATATATATATATATATATATGGGGGCCGCTAGAATACACATAATTGTTCAATTCAATTTTAAAAACAAACAATTTTACTAATAAACTATTTTTATTAATAATAAATAAACAATAACAACAACAACAATCCCACCTAATCACAATAATATCCCACACATAATGTTCATATGAAGGACCAATGAGTAATCCAGTGGCTAAAATAGGAAGAAAAAAAGAAAAGGAAGAGTAAAAACTTTCGTGACCATTACTACGTGTCTGTTTCGGATGATGCATGCGCAATGTTTTTATTCCTTTTGGGGATTAAAAAGTCCCAAAAGACAACAACTGCACATGTGCCGGGACTTCATTCATTGCGAGAACCAATGATCTCTGTGAACATCTCACAGACCTTCGTGGGACCTCGCCAGTGGGTTGAGTATTTGTATATCTTATGAACGATGTTGTCAGGAGAAGTTAGCCTGGTTCAGGTAAGTATAGCTTAAAATGAAAACGCAAGTAAATAGAGCCCTAAATATATACTGCATCCAAGTGGAGAATTAAACTTTTGGCCATAAGTAGGACTACATAAACTAAGCCTGACGATGTCTGTCTGTCTATCTATCGCTTTCTTTTTCATCAAAACTGTTTTGTGCGTTCAGTAAAACACAGTTTTCTGAAAATTAAATTGAAAAGAAAAAGCAATTTACAAAAAATGGATCCACTAAATGCAAACCTTGCTTCTGACAATATTTTGATCACAAAATTGCAGTAATTGATACAGCCACAGATGTTTGATAAATTTGTCCCCATTTATTTTGTCCATTTTGATTTGTTCCATCCAGATGCCTTTAATAGGCTCCTATTCCTGACACTGGCTTTCAGTGCACGCTGTGAAGCTGGCACAGTCTTCAGAGTCTTTTCAAATTCTCATCCAGAGAGAGCTTTGAAGGTCTTGACCTGCAGGATAAATGCATGGGTTCACCTCTGTATGATAGAGGTGTTTATCAAGGATACATGCTGCACATTATAATGTTGTCTGCCTTCTGTCCATCTTAACGGAGGTGATAAGGTCATTTAAATCACCCCATAAGACCTTTTATGGATAGAAAAAAATGTTGGCATTTCTGTGAAGGTAGTAAATTATATGTCAGACGGAGATGATCTTACAGTTTGAAAATATAAAAGAGAAGGAGATGAAGTTTATTTTTGTCACAGAATGTGGTGTTTTTGTTAAATGTTTTCATTTATCAAGAAGCTCAGTGGCATGGTGTCAGCAAGGGGATAGAATGACTCTATAAAGAAGTGGAATTATTGAGTCTCCTGTCAGATTCCATATAGTTAAGGGATAGAACGGTTCTCACAGTCAAAATAAGATGGGGCAAGTTGGGAATGACAGCTTAAATGTCAGCTGAAAGTGCTGCCTATTTTATCCCTCATGAATTGTGGAAAAGTGCTCTCTGATGGGATTGTTTGGAAATGGGCTATTAAGGACTATTCTTCTACATGACATTGATATATGGTTGTGTCATAATAATATTGCATGGGGCTAATGTATGTGAATGCCAGAGAGTGATTGGCTATTGAATTAACCATCTTGCACAATAGAGAACAGTTCAATTATTAATGACCTGTATTGTTATATTAATATATTGTTGTATAGTATATTGTTTGTATTGGATAATGTTAAAGTAGGCCTCACTATATCCCCACAGCTGTGGTTTGCCTATTTGATGGTCAGCATGCTGACAGTAAACCTGCCATCACTAAAATGCTGACTTGGTTAACTGACTGGAACAGTCCAGTGTGCCAGCTGGGGAGTAGAGCCTAGAGGCAACAGGGGAACAGAGTGAAATGCCAGCGAGGAACCAAACTGGAGAGGCAACGAGGGACTGGGGAGAGAGCCAGAAGCAGGGAAGCACTGAAGTCTTAAATGTTGGCACAACAAAGGGACACCATGTCAAAATGATGTGTTGGTATAATACCCCTGCTGATATAACATTTGTTGTTGTTAAAAAAAACTTTCACAAATGATGCAGCTGACATAATGGTTTTTTGTTGTATCCATTTCCAAACCTTGACCGAAAGTCAGATGAGAAATGGTGAATGGTGGCATAGCTGTGGTGACAACTGCTGTTGGTCAGATAAGACCTGAGGGACTCACATACATACCCAGCATTGCAAAGCTCAAGACAAGCATGAATCCGCCTTAGATGAACATTCAGAATGGGAGCAGCGGTGCTTGACAATGTGGTGTATATGATTAGACTCCTTCATCAGAGGGAGAAGTGATGGCATTAGTGGTCATACACAGTGCAGCCATTTCTGAGAATGAGTAGTGAAAAGTAAGGAGTGATTAGCTCCCAGGGGGAGTAGACACTTGATAAGTGGGAAACTAGACTACGACAGTATTACTAAAATAAGCACTCGCCTGTTAAAAATACATTTGATAAACAATATCAAACATAGGAGATTGCATATAAAATATAAAGAGTGGAAAATCACAACCTTTCAACGTTACACGGGAGCTGAGCTCGCTGCTCACGCTAATTTAAATGTACTCATTCACCTGACACTGGAGAACTCATTCTGTACAGATCCGTTACTATACATACTCTTTGGATACTGTAAGTACTGCCTCAATAACTATATTTAATGACATCACTTTACATTATCAGCTTATATCATTGGGTACATACTTTAGTCCTGATGCTGGAGGACATTTTGTCCGTGCTTATCTGTTATAATACATACCTTTTGGTACCGTGAGTACTGCCTCAATACATCATATACAATTGCAGAACCTCATAATACTACACCGGTCCTCATTACTGAGCACATACCATATTACTATATTGAAACTGCACCGTCCATCCTGATGAATGCATATGTATCGGCTCTGATGATCCATCTACTTATCTATTGATATTTATGACCTATGAACCACACAGGATACTTTATTGTGCCAAGTGGACTTTATTTTGTGACTGTTGTTGGACTTTAGACTCAATCTGATACATACATTACAAAGGTGACGCCACAATAGCTGCAGACCCAGTTATCCATCACATTTTATCAATATTATTGTTCAGCAACTATATTATTGGAAATGTCAGCGTATATCATTACTCTATATTAAGCATATTTCATGTTGTGATCTTGATTTTTATATTCGATAATTAATGATTATTGATATTGAAAGGGAATCATTGACCTGATATAGGCTTTATTAATGTATGTTTTTAACTAATTTTAATTAAATATTAAATAATAATGTATTGACTGTTTGACCTGTGTTCTTCTTTATTTGTTTGTGGTTTAATTTCTGAAAATGAACTTTAAAGTGCCAACCACACAGAATTCTCCAAAATGCCCAGCATTTATTCACAATGGACAGGATCTTGATATAATAACTATAGGAGACTTATGTATGCTACATACAGTATATAAGTCTCCTATGAGTACTGTGCATGAGCAGTACAATTAATTCCTCATCAGAATGCCACCACCCAATGCTGCAATGGAAGTTAACATATGAATTCTGCTGTTAGTTCTGGATCTGGTCCAATGGCACCAGTTATTGTATACTAGCCACAAGAATAGCATGAAATACAGATTGAATAATTGGGACTACTTCATATCTAACTACCGAAATAAGACATGGCAGAAGATAGTGGTGAGTCAAATATGACCTTATCCAATACAATTCTCATTCTATATCAAAATATAAAATAATATAAAATTCATAAAATTCTCATAAAATATTGATTAATAATTAGGATTTCTTTGTGTACCAACTACCAGAATAGAATTAGCACTAAACACATGCATACACTAATCACTGAACTTTCAAATACTAGCCCAGAAATATAATAAAAAGCTGCATACTGTACTTGTGACACAAATAAAAATGTGTATTAGACCAGGATGAAAAAGGGCAGTCAACAAAACAAGATTATATCAGACAATAGCACCTTAATGGGAAATGACACAAAAAACATTTCATCCGAAAGAGACACTATCTTATGGACCACTTAGGTGGAAATGGAGTATAATTTAGTCAATGACAATGACTAAATGCTTTCAATACTTTAATTAACCACATAATGCTGCGGTTTAATGTTCAATTCACAGGAATTTCATTCTGCATTACTGCACTCTCCACCAAAGTACAGTATCATGCTAGTGAACAAAATGCTATGCTTTATATAAGGATAATATACAGCCATTTTTCAGCATTTTATTGTATAGTAGTCAACAGTTAGGCATATCTTTGTATTTTAAAATCTAAACTTAGGCTGTATATAATTAAGTTTTATATATAAGTTGTGTCTTTGTTTTTAAATTCCAGTTTACATAAATATACCGTAATTGTCTGTATAAACCTATGCCGAAGGCCAAGGCCTCAACTGCCGTTAGACTGATAATGCTGCATCCTAGGGCAGAAGAATTTACAGGGGTGGATCTGTTCTGATCTTCATGCAGGCTCGGTAGCCTAGTGTTAACTAGAAGAATTGAGATCCGTGAGAGACCTCTCCTCACATATACGGACTTTTGATTGTAACACCCATTCTTAATATTTGTGCAGCAGCCCCATGAAAAATAAGGATCGTACAGGGTTTGTAGTTATCTATCTGTCCATCTGTCTATGTATCTCAGGGCCGTAAATAGTGGTATGCGATAGGGGCAGTCACACAGGGCACAAAGTCAAAGTGGGGCACGAGTACATTTTCATTGATAACTGGGTTTTCCTTTTTGTCCCCGGCACAAAAATTTCTAGCTATGGCTAGAAAACAGCTAGCTCCCTGGCGGTGCGCGCTGCACACTGACGCTGTGTGACCTAAGGTCACGTAACGTCAGTGTAAAGCACGCACCGCCAGGGAGCCGGAGGGACCGCTGGAGGGACTGAAAAGGTAAGTTCAGCCTTACATCCCCTGTATAAGACGCACCTGGTTTTTAGACCTATTTTTGGTCTAAAAAAGGTGCGTCTTATACATGGGGAAATACGGTAAATACATCAGAGACTGTGCAAAGAAGAGCAAATGGTGCATGGCCTGTGTCACACACCATACAGAGACAGACTAGAGGAAGTAACATGTATAGCTTGGAGCAGAGAAGAGCAACTATAATGGTGCATGGCCTGTGTCACACACCATACAGAGACAGACTAGAGGAAGTAACATGTATAGCTTGGAGCAGAGAAGAGCAACTATAATGGTGCATGGCCTGTGTCACACACCATACAGAGACAGACTAGAGGAAGTAACATGTATAGCTTGGAGCAGAGAAGAGCAACTATAATGGTGCATGGCCTGTGTCACACACCATACAGAGACAGACTAGAGGAAGTAACATGTATAGCTTGGGTCACACACCATACAGAGAGACTAGAGGAAG
>WWET01000166.1:188857-212286 GCA_011038615.1 Limnodynastes dumerilii | reverse complement strand
ATATTTAATTTACAGATATATACCAAGCCTTGAAAGGAAAAGGAAAAACATACAGTGCATCCGGAAAGTATTCACAGCGCTTTACTTTTTCCACATTTTGTTATGTTACAGCCTTATTCCAACTACAAGCTTGGTTTCTGACATGCAAATACAGATATATTTACAGATATCTACAGATATATTTACAGATATATAGATATATTTACAGATATATACAGATATATTTACAGATATATAGATATATTTACAGATATATACCAAGCCTTGAAAGGAAAAGGAAAAACATACAGTGCATCCGGAAAGTATTCACAGCGCTTTACTTTTTCCACATTTTGTTATGTTACAGCCTTATTCCAACTTCAAGCTTGGTTTGTGCTCTGACATGCACTGTCAAGTGTGGGACCTTATATAGACAGGTGTGTGCCTTTCCAAATCATGTCCAATCAACAGAATTTACCACAGGTGGATTTCTTGTTTTTTTTATTTTTAATAAATTTGCAAAAATCTCCCAAAAACTTTTTCCTATTGTCATTATGGGGTATTGTGTGTAGAATTTTGGAAAATGGCTGTAACATAACAAAATGTGGAAAAATTGAAGCGCTGTGAATACTTTCCGGATGCACTGTATTTAGTGCATAATAAAGCTCAAGAAAAAGCTACATGAACTTGCTTCAGGTGGCTCTTATTAGTCCAATCATCTTGCTTGCTTTAATTGGCTCTAGGCATAGGCGGCATAGGGGTCAGGGGTCCCTAGAGGGCCCTGCGCCTATTTCGGACCGTCACCCGCCAGGCTTGCATGTATGAAGTAAAGGCCCCATGCAGGGACGCAGCAGCCAGTACCGGCGGCACTGTAGCCCCGCGAGGCTGACCGGATGACGCAGCCCCCCGCGGGGCCTTTACTTCCAAGACACTGTATTGTCACATACACAGTGCCCGGATTGCTGCGTCCAGGCACTGTGTATGTGTTGCTATGGCAACACAGTGCCGTTTTCAGTGTGGCGCGGGGACTTTACTTCACACATGCAAAAAAAAAAAAAAGTAAATGTGTCAAGTTTTTTTCTGGGAGGGGTGGGTCGCCCAGGGCCCCGCAAAACCTAGGGCCGCCCCTGGCTCTAGGAGTATATCAATAGAAGGGAGAAGATTGATCTGACACCTGACTGGCACTATTGTTCACAGAATAAGTATTCTGTCTAATTATTGTGAAATGTAGTGCCTAAGGGCCTGATCCAGACTTCCGCATTTCTGCCAATCTGCGCATGTACCGGGGAGATGTTGCCCGGTGTAGTTAGGGAAACCCGTTCCTTAGGATCGGGCGTCCCTAACTGTTGCGTAACTCGCCGTAACTATGGGGGCATTCCTCGCAGTAACTATGCAACAGTTAGGCAAGGAAGGCGGGGGGGAGGTAAGCTAATGAGGGCAGGAGGGCGGATTAGGACCCTTATGCTGCTGTGGCCGGCGTATTTATACATTGTAACGCCGGGGAGTGCATGCCGATACGCTGTGCGTTAGTACGCACAGCGCATCGGCAGAACTCTGGATCAGGCGCTAAGATACTACTCCAAAGACTGATGGACAAGGTCAATCTGGTGGGTGAGAAGTTGAAGACAAACTGACCTGGACAAGTAACAAAATCATTTCCACATTGTTTTCAGGTTGTTTTTTTCCAGGGTTTTTTCTTTACCCTTAATTTCCTCTAAGTTTTGTTTCTGTGTTTCCTTCCCTTGTATATATTATAGAACCACTTATACATACTGTATATTTCAGAAAATCTGTGTATAAATTACTATAGTCAATGAAGATATAAGTATATGTATATATAATATATAATAAAAAATTACAATATTAATAACCTTAATTGTACACACACATTTGCTGTTTAAAGCATAGTATCATACATTTTATTGTATTGTGTTATCTGGTCATTTTAGATAACTCTGCTGCACAACAGACCAACAGCAGTGTGATAAAAATAAAGCAAACATTAAATGCAGACGCTTTTAAGAACAATCATTTTAAAACAGTGATCTGTTATTTTCCCATTAAAAAACACACCTCGAAAACCATTGATCTGGAAAGCAATAAACATACAAAATTATACCTTTTCCATTCAACTGAGAGCAATACAAATGTGACCTTGGATTATCACATCTAATGCACCCATGTAGATAACCATAGAGCTGGATGAAATAATAATTAGCACAAGAAGACTGAAAGAAAGCTGGCTGCATTGCAGGATAAATGGTGACAGAATAACACCATTGGAGATGTCCTGATTTTTTTCATATACATTCAATTATGGTTACTCGGGTAAAGAACACATTTCATCTGCCGCTCAGTCACCGTATTATAATTCACTGATTTTTAATAGGGAACGTCTCTTTGATGTGGACATCTGATGACTTCAAATGAATGGCACTTAAAGCTTGATGTGATCAACAGCTATGTTCTTATTAACAGTGCACTAGGCATATCTGTAACACTTGTAAAATAAATACCCTTTTGTGAAGCAAATGATGTGTAACCTTTGGACTAATGTTAGCTCGATATTTACACAGTGTTCATCGGCTGAAGCAGTACAAGAACAAACCTCAGCTAATTCATCCTGTGTCATTCATGGGCTCACCTTTAAGTATTATATGTTCTTCTGGTTGATGTGCTGTTACTGAGTGATCTTCTGAATAGTTACCATTTCAATAATAAGGAAACAGAGCAATATTTCAATTTGACAGGTTTATAAAACAAGGAGAGTCTATAGGCAAAATCTAGCTTACACAAAATGTCTATTAGAGCAAGTAGTTCTGATGAAACTGGAAAGTAATATCATGAATATAAATGTCAAGGAAATGATTGCCCCATTTATATCATGTTTTCATTCCTTCAGTGTATTGTACTGCGTAATATATGAGTTTGTTAATAAAAGATAATAATCATCATAATTATTGATGGCAGTAAGTGATCATTTTTATACCATGCTGTAGAATTATTTATTAATAGGTTTTATATAGTGTCATCAGATTACGTAGCACTTTACAGAGAATATTTCACATTCACATCAGTCCCTGTCCCATTGGAGCTACATTCTAAGTTCCCTAACTTAACCTACAAGCATGTGGAAGGAAACCGGAGCACTCGGAGGAAACCCATAAAGACAAAGGGAAAACATACAAACTCCACACAGATAAGAAAAGGGTAATAGTCCAGGACTCAAACTCATGACCTCAGTGCTATGATACACAAATGGTAATCACTGAGCCACTAGAATTTGGGGGAGTGGGTGATTTCAGTATGAGAATGTCCTATATTTACAGATTTTTCCCAGTGGTACATGGGTATGACACCAAAGTTATATGTATGCAATTGGGCTGGCAGCTTAGCATTGGTGTTTTTCCTGGCTGGCAGTGAAAGGAGCAACAGCGCCTAGATGACATTTTAGTTTGAAATCTGGAATGATTGGCCAGGGTCCCCCTTCTTCATCCCTAGCTGGCACCTATGTATACAATATATACCATGATTTACACATCACTAGACATTTTACATTTCTGTATACATGTGATATTCTTGAATGAATGATGAATCCAGCACTATTTTCCACCACTATTAACAACACAATAAAATAAAACTGTACAAAAATCATATGATCATTTGTTTAAAGGTTAAATCTGTGTGTGTGTGTGTGTGTGTGTGTACACCTACATACATGCTCACTTCACTAACCGATAGACTATTTTGCATACTGGATTCATTAATCACTTAATTATAGGTTTCATATTCAAGCAGTCGATTTGAAACAAATTAATTCTGGCATCTGCAAGCAGTTTTCAGAGATTTGCTAAATGAGCTCAAATAGAGCTATTTTGCTTTGCTGCAGAATTACCAGCGTTTGATTGGTGATCCAGTAATGAAATAGGGGGAAGGTGTTCTATCATGCCTGGCCCTCATTACACGAGCCTTGTGCATTCAAGCCCTGCATGGACCATTAACACTGCACAAAATGAATGAATCTCCAGTAAAAAAGGGAAATTATATACAATTACAAATAGAGAAATTACATCAGAAACAGGGAACCTCTATGTACATGCAGAATGCACAGGCTGTACCGGACAAAGGAGAGATTGCTGGGTTGGGGGAAAGAGGTGCATGCTCCGGTTCCCTTCTACACTGCTCAATACCTTCCAGTCACCAGTATATACTTTTATATCAACCTTGTTCTTTAAAAACAATAAATTATATGTCTGATTCCATCTCAGTCATACGTAGAATAAAGAAGAGCTAGAATGGAATACATCGAATAACTGTCTGAACAGGGGTTTCCGCTACGGATCACTTCAGTTTAGCTTAGCTTGTAGGCCCATAGAACATACCCCCAATGTGATAGATCTCTCCTGAATAGTGTACCCTGAAAACAGGCATGACACACTGGGAAAGCAAGTGTCGCTTTGCTAGATTGTCAGCTTTCTTGAGTGAATCTTGGATGAGCTTTTATTTGTGTCCTAATTTTATCTTTTATTAGTGTCCTTTAGGACTTGCAGTCCAGGCTGGCTTTATTTTGGATGTACATATTTTTCTTCTGACCATTACTTTAGCACAAAACTTATTACACATATTTGTAAGGACTCATAGTTGCCAACTCTCCCTGAATATCAGGGAGACTCCCTGAAGATTGGGTGATCTCCTTGACTCCCTGAAGTGTTTGGTAATCTCCCTGATTCTAATTTCATCCATTGAGGTCTATGGAGATGACCAATTTCATGGAGGCCAAGATGTAATGAAAGAATCTAATCTAATCTTAATCAGCTGCAGCGTCACTTTTAGCTTTTCTATAAATATACTAATGAAAGTATTCACTGACAATTTACTAATCAATAAATACTGACATTTTTATTGTAAAAGTTTTCCTGGCAGTGCTAGATACACCTATGGGTGGAGCTATTCACAGGACACACCCCTTTGGTGCAGCACCTTGATAGTGCTCTTACAATCTCCCTGATATTCATTTGCAAAAGTAGGCAACAATGCTCTTTGTGGTTGTCTGGAGGAATTACACAATACAAGGTATTTACAGTCACATTCCTGAGCATTAAATGCAGCACTTTGATTTTATAAGTCTCCTCCTACTTAAAAATATTCCCTCCATTATAGTAGATTGTGAAGTCATTCTAGCATGCACAAAATACTGATAAAATGCAATTAATATATATGAAAGGTATGAGGCTAAGGCGGTGCATGTAGACTTACACACTTCTAAAGTAGATAAAGACTGCATTTTTGTCAATCAAGCCTCTATTCTTCACATTTTTGTGGTTCACTCATCACCTATATAACCCTTATTAACAGACTGTAAAGTCAGGGTGCTGTGACATACACCTATCTCCCTCCCACATCTCTGTAATAAGACATAAGTAATAGGTGTAATTTTAATGTATGGAGTTTTCCCATTGTGTTCAACGTGATAGAGAGCAAGGTCATCAGCCCTATTAGACACACTGGATGCCATATTAGTTATTGTCACTTGTCATACCTCATTCTAATGGTGTGGCTTAGTTATTGTTTAGTCAGAACAGCATAGACAATGGGGTCAATGCTAACTTGTTCTAATGCAAAAGAATTGAAGAGGCTTCAATATACTCTGGAGTGGCATTTCCACAGGGACCTGCATGCAATGAGAACAGTCACAGATCTTTTAATAATGGACGTCCTTATTAAGCTTTCTGGATGTCTGATGATGAGCACTTAATGGCAGAAATGAAACGAGGTCCCAGGTGGCAGATCACTCCTATACAGTTGGCTTGTTAAGGGGCCTTTTATTTTATGCAATTTAATGTTAGACTGTAAGACATTAGAAAACTGTATTGCTAATGCGTGTTGTAGTGTTATCTCACATATAATTTCATATGTGGAACCTGTAAATGCTACGATTGATCATTATATTTCACAGAATTAGCTACATTGTAAATATTGATGAATATCTTGAATATCATTATCATGCAAGACTCAATCAACATCTAATAGTTTTATATATGTTTATATATCTTCACAAAACACAAAATAATCCCTATGCATAAAGCTCACTGCCTAGGCGCTACCCTTGTCTCTGAACTGTCTTTTGTTCCCCACATACAATCAGTTTCTAAATCATTTCCAGAATATGCAAATATCTCACACAAGACACTGCAAAAACTATCATTCATGCATTAATCATCTCCCGCATTGACTACTGCCATGTGGAAACCCACATTATAAAATTACCCCCTTTTACATGCAGCAGCTAGACTGAATTTCCTTGCAAAACACTCTTCTAGAGCTGGTCTGCTTTGTTAATACCAGTATAACACTACCATATTTTGGTTTACTTGAATAACAGAAAAGTCAAGGCTTTGGCACTTTCTTAGGACCCTGTATTCAGACCTCTGCAAGCTTTCCCGTTCTCATGGATAGCTGCTGGGTAACATCTGGCACGCTCATGCGCAGATGGTACAAGTAAGGGGACTTATGGAAGCAATTTGCGTATGTCTCTTGCAAACTTATCTATGAATCAGGTCCCTAGTGTGTATCCCCAATATGCTCAGGAAGGCTACTGTTTGTGTAACTGTGTCAGTTATCTGGCCAACACCACAAACCCTTCCTGTACCTCCTCAAGTATGACTCCTAAATGCCAGCCTTTTGACACATTTAGCATACTTGGATATCATTTAAAATAATTTACTACTGAGAAAGTGAATATGGTTCCCTCTAGCTGGACTTTAATAGGTACACTTTAATCTTAATTGCTACTTAATGTTTTGTCTGCTTTGGATATTCTCACCCTCTTGCATCTTAACCAGCCTCCTAGGCAATTAGCTCTTCTCAGTTACCCAGCTTATGTCAGGTGATTCCCTATGTTTTCACCTGCTACTGCTTATGGTGTATATACAATTATAGGGGAGTGCATGTAGCAATAACAAGACACCGCCACTGAAACACCTTTTTGGCAACTGAGGTGAGTTTTACTTTATTAATATATAAAACAAAGGAAAGCAAGCACCTTTTCCATATTATTATTTAGGTGGATTTTCAATAAGAAGTGAAGACAGGAATCACTGTGAAGTATGCAAATTCCAGGCTACTATAGTAGCCACCAAGCTGAAAAATAAACTGCAGCCCTGTGTTTTTTAGGCCACTACTTTTTTTTTTTTATTTTTATTTTTTTTGCTTCTTTGCGTTTTTACTTGCTACAAGACTTAATATCTCCCTTAAATATTTAGATTAGCTGCTTGGGGTTAAAGTCAAGCTGGAGAAGGGCATGACTGCTCTCAATTAACATATCTTCTATATTGCTGTGTAGGAGCTAATGTATACACACACAATCTCAGCAGCATTACATGGTGGCATTTATAACATTACAGGACAGACAACAGCAGTGACCTTGGAATTTGTATGTTATTTCCACAAACACCCTGCCCTTTGACCAGGGGCGAAACTACCATTGGTGCAACAGGTGCAGCGGCACAGGGGCCCATGCAGATGCAAGGGCCCACAGCCGTCATCACCGCGCCGCCAAAGCTCCCCACCGGGTTACCAAGGATATCATCAGGGCCAAGCCATATTTTTTGTACCTGGGTCCACAACTCACTACTTCCGACTCTGCCTTTGACTACTAAAGGCACCTCACCTATGGTGCCAGTATAAAAGGCTTTTAAATTATAAGAGAACACCAATGCTTTGGCTATATAAGCATTCATAGCAAAGAAATCATTTCTCTGTTAACCATTTTATAAAAATGGATATAATCTGAAATATCTCTTATCTCCCCAAAAATGATTACGTGAAAACCATGAAATGCTTATCAAAGTTGTTTATATTTTCTTAAAGTTGTGATAAAAGTTCTTAAAAGTCATGTTTCCACTGAATAGTGAACACAGTCCCTTATTTGAGTGCAAAAGTGCTTTTGTTTGTATCAACTTCAGATATACCACATGCTAGAAAATAACACTGAAATACAAATTAATTTCTTCCTCCTTTATATAGTGTGCAGTCTGATGGCTAAATTAGTGTCTAATACACTTGTAATATTTATAGAGCCAACACTTAGTTAAGCAACCTTTATGTAAGATTTATGTTGATTTTTTTCATTTCTCATTTAATGGCGAATTATAAGGACCATGTTTCATAAAGATAATTCTCCATTTAAATTCATCAGCCCATTAAATATTAAAATTATGTTTCTTATGCAGTCTAGAACAAATTTTTCCAGCTTCAGCGATTATTTGCACTCATAAAAATTAGGCCTGATTAATAAAATTTAAATGCTTGATTAAGTTGACATTTTCATGTTTCACATCTGATTTATGAAAATGAGTCAGTGTATGCGACTCCAGATTGCAGTTGCTGTACAATGGTTCCACGCTTTCCTTTGCTGCAAATCGATAGATAGTTTTATATATATAGGGGTGATCTGGTTGCCAGATACCATTAGACTCACTCAACAGACTGTGAGAGAATTACCAGTGTTATTTGCCATGTAATACCATAAAACATAAGTTTTGATTGGGTTAAGACCTACACCCAATGGTGTAAGACACTGTTTTGCCTACCTATTTCATTTACTGCAAGTTAAAAAAAGAATGATAACATAAAATAAATAAAAATCTAGCATGAAACGTCTTAGCTTTATCTAGATCACACAAATAACACATTCCCAATGTGTTATAAGTTGACTTACATGCTTTCCTACTCATGACACTGGTTAACTTTTGAGGATCACGGCCAGAGGACCACTGCAGTCTTTAATCTGGCCTCACAGTCAAGACAGGACAGAATGGAGGCTCAGTGAGTAGCACTTGTGTCTCACAGCGCTGATGTCATGAGTTCGATTCCCAGACTAGGGGCCAGATTTACTAAGCTGCGGGTTGGGAAAAGTGAAGATGTTGCCCATAGCAACCAATCAGATTCTAGCTGACATTCTCTAGCATGTAATAGGAAAGTGAGAGTTAAAATCAGATTGGTTGCTATAGGCAACATCTCCACATTTACAAACCTGCAGCTTAGTAAAGCTGGCCGGCCCAATCTGTGTGGAGTTTGTATGTTCTCCCTGTGTCTGCGTGTGTTTCCTCCGAGTGCTCCAGTTTTCTACCACACGTCATAAATATGCTGGTAGGTTAATTGGCTGCGGACTAAATTATCCCTAGTGTGTGTGTGTGTGTGTGTGTGTATGTGTTAGGGACCTTAGCATGTAGCTGCAATAGGGGCAGGGACTGATGTAAATGTCTAATGTTCTCTGTAAGGTGCTGCAGACAAATTGTGGTGCTATATCAATAAGCGTTATAATAATAATAATAATAATAAAGGGCAGCCCTAAAAATTAATGTTTGAAGACAGGCCAGAAGTCGGAATAAACAGTGAAGTGCAAGGTAAGAAACTGAGCCTATGAACTGGGAGGGCTGAATGTGGGAGGACAGGCCCGGTTGGGAAGGCAGCCAGCCTTCAGGCAAAGGCACTGTCAGAAACATGTATGTAAGTCAAATATACAAATAGACAGCATAGATGTACAGAATATAGGTTGCTGAGATGCTATAGCATGAATTGAGCTGTCCTTTTAAATCGGGTGTCTATTGGCATGCATGCCCAATGATGAAACAGGGGAGACAACGCTTATGTGCACTTAATGTATATAATAATCAAAACATTGACTGATGATGTTAATATTGCTAGGAATAGCATTCTATATGCATATCACTTGTAATATTTGCAGCAATTAGTGCACAATCTTTAAGTCATTCATAATCTTGCAGATGGAAAAGGCTGTAGCGGAGGCTGCTCTGAGTTAAAGACAGTAACTATTACATTGAGCCATATGCTCATATCCAATAAAATCTCTGACACCATTGCAATCAGACCATAGCATGAACCTTCTTAGACTGTTTTCCATTCATGCCTGTGGCTAGCAAACTGACATCCAGCACAGATATTATGATGTCTCTATTTATGGCATTGTGCAATATTTCTCAGCTGTATCACAATGCTACTGCAAATAATTTTAATATGAGCCTAGAATAAGGATGGACAAAGAGTGCAAGACTGGAAATGTGTAGCAGAGTACATTTCTGTATATAAATGCACCTAAATTATCCTTATTTATTTTTTTTTCAACAAAAAAAGGCATTTATATCAAAAACAGATAAGTACAATGGAAAGTACCAATAGTGTCAGAAATGACAAAAGTTCAATTTCTGTTTATACCATAGCAATGAAGCAGGTCCCATAAACATTTAAAAACAAATGTTAAATGCAAAACAGTTCAAAAGACATGTAAACATAATACATTATATACGAAAAACAAATGTGCATCACTGCCTTATTTACTTGTTTTATTTTATTTTTTTTTAATTGCTAAATAAGGTGATTTAAAACAAGTGTAGTCATATTTAATCAATGTTTCAGCTATTTTATAATTGTTCATTTTTCCTCACAATCATTATGTGTTTTTTTATGAGCATAGTCCTATACCCGCTTACCGCCAGAGCCATTTAACATTGTGGAGTTACTTAGATGACAAAAACTGTTTAGCACTGCATTTAAAATACTTTTTTGTGATTAGCCTAGAAAGGCTAATGCCTGTATCAATTGAATCTGCAGACCCAAGACTATTTTCATTAGTAGTTTCAAGGTTGGACTACCAAATATGATGAAAAAGCCCATCAACATATCTAAATGAGACAGAATAGTAATAAGTAACAGTATGTTAATTAAGTTGGATGTAATGTGTGTATATATATATATATATATATATATATATATATACACACACACACACATATATAAAAGACTGTCTCATTAAATGTTACTTGAACTATTTGCTTCTGCCTAAAGTAATTTGTAATGCAGAGCTGCCATAACTCCTATACTACCATTAAGGCAGTGTAATATGCCATGTACACATGCCGTTGGAGCCCACTGGAGGCCAGTAGTCAGTGTTATCAGGGAAAAAATGTGGATATCTTTGCTGATATGTACTACAACAAGTCCATCTAGGCCACCGAAATGGCCAATTGCCAACTCTCCTCTATATGCTTAATCCAAAGGTGGTGTACGGTAACAAACGTTGTGCCTGTTTAGAAACCATGGTCACATAACTGAGTACCATCCAGACCTTAGTGTACATGACTCTGCGGCACCTTGCGTTCTGAGGGGCATCTCATGGGCTTTTATGGGTGGAGGCACATAGTCAATGAGCTTTGTGGGTGTCCCCCAGCTAGTGCACCCGGTCTAGGTCTGTGCGTGGCTTTTTGCACGCTCGGGATACATTGAAACATTTGCAAGGGGCCCCATCTAACACATATAACCGCAAAAGCCAAATGAGTTGTTTTCTGTTCTATTGGGAGCATCATTTACATTCAGAACACAACAGAGGAATGATTCGCACCTGAGAAGCTTCTGCTTCTTAGGTGAGGAGATTTGAGAAATCATTTAGTAGGTCATTTACGCAATCTACGTAGGTATGTAAATTGTCCCCGTGCGGCCTTTAAAGACCTCACTGAGTAGCTTAGTAAGAAAGAGGGAGAAGGGGGGGGCGGGGGAAGGCGGGGAGAGGTATTGTCTGTGTGTAGTGTCCTTCTTAAGAAGGAAACCACGCATGGTAAGATAAGGTAGCACCAATAGGTACCTAAAAACGAGGGGTGGGTTACGGGCAGGACGAGTGAGCTAGATGTAGGTGTCTCTCCGCACCTTACTCACTCTTAACTAATATATTATTTGATGACCATGAAATAAACATTTTGAAACAAAATTATCTGAGGCATTATTTCAATTTTTTCAATTAAAATGTTTTTATATACAAATCATTAAATTCTTATACACCTCTACATGCCAATTTTCCAATAGTAACATTTCTGCACAGCATAGGGCATAGTTGCAGAATGGAAAAGACTCATATGAGCAATGTGTTTTGCAGCATACTGTACATTGCTTCAGTACATCAATGTATTCTAGCCCATGCTCGCAAGTGCACCTGATCCAGAGGCCGACACGTCCTCAGCTCACGACCATCTCAGGATCAAGTTGTAAGTTAGTTTAGAATGTGTGATGTGTTCGCACACTCATTTTGCATGTGCCTCTAGATGAGGTCCAGTAACTGAACCATAGTTCCTAAACCATGTGGAGAACAAGACTGCTTTAAACCTAGAGAGTATCTAGGCTTCCAAATGTAGCTAATTATATTAAGTACAACTAAATGTCAATAATAACTTTTCTAGATATACAAGTATAGCAGGGTTGCCAACTCTCCTGGAAAATCCCCCAGAGAGACTTCCGAAATTTGGGCAGTTCTCCCAGTATCCTCTGGGGAGAGCCTGCAAATCTCCCTCAGAGGGCTTGAGTCTGTGGTTTCATTAAACGATGGACTCAAGTCCTGCCTCCCTGCCTGGCAAAATTAGTATTCTTAGTGTTACTAGGGCTGGGCGGGACTTGATGCCGAAATGTGTGTCATCAAGCCCCACCCCCATCCCTAGTAAAACTAAGAAAAAGGGGCATTAATATTCAGGGAGTGGGGCCTCTGGCACGATTTGCATAAATTGTGCCATTAAGCCACGCCCCCTTGCAGGCATCTATGGCTTCCCTCCGGAATCTCCTGGGGGGAAGCTATGAAAATTCGGCAACCCTGAAGTACAGCAGGTTCAGGTCACCATAGCAATAATCATAATTTCAACAATGGTACAGCCCACATAATAATGTATAGCTGGGGCAATTTGAGACATAAAAAATATATGTCCACTGCACAGCACAAAGGAGGCCAGCCAGAAGCCTTTAGTGAAAAGACTGGTGGTTGGTAATAAGAATGGACTCTAATCCAGAAAAGTAGATAGGGTGAGAAAAGTATAATCACACATGGAGCACAAATGGGTGCAATTCCGTGGCAAAATGAATATTAAAAATTAGAGGATCAAGAGAGACCCTCTAAAGCAAAAGAGCCACGTATTATGCACACCAAAAATTTGTAAAATGTAACTTTTATTCCTGTACTTCTAAAATACCGGTATATGATGCCAGCGAAATATTGGTAAAAAATATATATATCAATTCATGAAAGTGTAATCACACAATATATTAAATCACTGATTGTGATCACTGTGATTTAATATATTGTGTGATTACACTTTCATGATTTGATATATATATTTTTTTTACCAATATTTCGCTGGCATCATATACCAGTATTTTAGAAGTACAGTAATAAAAGTTACATTTTACTAATTTTTGGTGTGCATAATACATGGCTGCTTTTGCTTGATCCTCTTCTAATTTTTGATAGCAGGGGCAGTTACAAGAAGGTGAGGATGAAGCAGATTTGTTTACATTAATAAAGACTGGGGAGAAGTCAGGAGACAATACACTTTTATAATTACAACACAAAACATGTTCAAAGAAAACAGCTGCACTGCAAAAATCTATTCTAAAAAATATGTTGTACATTGCAGAGTTCACTAATACGGCTTGTTTAATGTGCTTGTTTACAGACGTTTATGTTAAGAAAGAGGCCGTAGCTATGCTAAAGCTGCGACTGATTTAATAACTAGTTAAGTAGAGTAATAGATATTTATAGTGATGTTAAGATTTTATATGTAATGTAGCAGAGTAGTGGAAGCGGGTGCTGGTATGGAGGTTAATTCACATTGAGAAATAAGAAAAGCACTTAACCAAGTCGTTGGTTTATTAGCACAGCAGGAACAAAAGTTTCACAGTAACAGTATAACAACATTCACAGATGACAGGATAACAGATGATGCAGGATTTGTACAGGATACAATATTCCCCGGCAGATGACAATTATAGTATCAGGTTTTACAAAGACGGCAGCTTCTCTCACTCTTAGGCAACACAGTGCTGTAGGTACAGTACCAATTACAAGACTGTAAAGTAAAGCTGTAAGAACGCTAAGGCATTGATCAGCTTCTTATATACTTTGCTCAATGGCGCCAACTAGGTGCACATGTGCAGAACACCATCTTCGCGCTGATGTCCTGACTGCACCTATTGTAAGAGGAGACAGCTCATAGCACTTGCATCTTCAACAGTTTGCTAGTGTTATGTTACACTCATAAATATCTAGATAGGTCAAATCTGCGATTAAATTAACAGAGAGGAACTTTTATTAGCTGTCATGGGGGCATTCATTAACTTAATCTAATAGCCATGTCTTATGTGCTCCACAGTTCATATGATTGCACAGAGCAGTAACATCCCCACTTAACACGATAGGATGCAGTTGTCGCTTATAAATATAATACAGTCATCAGCTGAATTGCGACTGTACCTTGTTCTAAATACTTGGCAATTTATAAACTTATTATCAAGGAAGAGAACCGGGAATGGGCATCAGGGCCGAAAACAATAGTGGACTCAGATTTTATCTGTCACCTGGAATATTTCTCACACCGTCCCACTGTTTTGATATCTCTAACTATAATATAACTGTTGTTATTCTTGGCTTGATTTCAGAACAATCCTAAATTCTTGAATGCTTCTGAATTTTTAGGTAATAAATACTCTTTAGTAAATGTTACCCAATGGCTGGTTGACCTCTTTAGATCTTCAAATGTGTAGCATCAACAGAGCTACTGTTAAGATTTCTGAAATGAAGGTTTCCTAAATCTGCGTATTACCACATGTTCTACAAAGGAGCTAATGTTGATAATAAGTATGGTGAGGGCTTAGAAAATGATGTGGCATTGCAGCAAGAAAACAAAAGGTTCCACCACAATGCAGCATATCTGTTTTTACCCAGTGGTACTAACATGGGACCTGCATACAGTGGGCATCCTGCCATTCATCAGTACTTGCCTCCCTTGTGAATATAAGAGTGATTACCAGTTGGTGTCTCTCAATAAAACAATGGGAAGAGACATAGTAGGTTTACATCTGCTATTGTTACAAAAAGCCTTGTTCCTACCTAGAAAACAAAGTAGCAATCTCTTTACCCTTTAAACATACCGTAACTATATTAGATAAAATACAAGTTGGACGGTTATTCCGCAGTGTCATTCCATTGAAATTTATGTAAATGTAGTCTCTTAATTTCAAAAATTGGATCATTTTCTCAGAGTATGGCAACGACACGAGTAATACGACTCACCATATCCTGGGTCTTGTTATCCTTCCCTGATATGATTAAGAAATAATTCCAAGCCAATAACAGCAACAACGCTAGCGGGATCATGTACATCTCAAAATTCCAGACCACAAGGAGAAAGATCTGTGAATATAATATCAAGTTTTAGTTAGGAGAACATCTATCTATTAAGGCAAATTTCAATGTGCATAAAGATTGGGAGCAATGAATAAGCTGTAAATCCCAATGTTCTAGTAATAATAAAATAAACACACGTGCACCCTGCATGCAATATCATAGTATTTTGTACTGAGTTCCCCATCCTTGTTCTTCTTCCCATACTGCAAAAAAGCCCTTTACAGATAACAGTTTGTTCACACAGGAACTACTTGTATTAATGAAATGTTCATGTATATCAATAAATGTGTTATGAAATTCCTATTCAAAAATCATAATATTTACTCCTGTGTTTATAAAATAGACTCGTTAAGGCACAATTATTATATTTATATTAAAAATAGTTTTATTTTACAGTATTTAATAAGAAATAGCCCTCATTTCACCCTTGAGACAATGCTACTTTTACTTTTACGGTAAATTTATTGATAGCACAGTAGCAGCAATGTGCTAGGAATTACAATGAGTTCACCATGAATTCAAGAACAGTTCAACCTATTTATATTACTGATTAACACTGAATCATTATTTAATACCAAAGACCTTCATCTCGCTGGTGTAACAATGTCAGATGAACCAGCGGATGATGCAAATGTCAAGTCTCGTAGAGCATGCCTGAAGGTCTTTTTGTTGGAAATCAGAAGTGATTAGGAAAAATTCTTATGCTGCGGCTAACAGTAAACATACATACGAGAAAAAAAAATAAAGAAATTGCTTTTAGCAGAGCCGCACGGAATAATAATGATACCAGTGATCACAGCATTTAAAAGCAAGTCATCAAGTATTTCACAGCAGAACGAATCCTGCAGGGCATTCACACACTGCAATGAGGAAAGAGGAGATACAAATCCCCAAGGTAATAGACTGATTAAGCAATGATTACACAGAGACTATGGCAAGGTGAAAAAAGGTGCTTAGTAAGAGTTCACTATTAGGATAAGAAAGTGTTTATAATAAGTAACCCTCTACTTTATTATGAAGAAATTTCATCTCATTACTAGAGTTCATGGAAAATGTGGGGAAAAAAATTTATTATTTTAAGTTGAAGTTATTTTTAATACAAATGCGATGCGCTCTCAGTATTGTCCTACTGCCAGTTGCTTAGTGCTCAGGTCATACAATAAGGTAATCTAGAGTCACATGGTCACAGACAGCAATCCTATCCGGTTTACACTGCATATTCTCTTTGGGTCCACCTGTGAGATTGGCTCGATTTGATATATATGCAAAGGTCGTAATGACTTGTATTTGGAACTCTTAATGATCACCTGTTCCTGTCTCTATATTGGAAAGATAAGTTACAAAATAAGTCAAATATAGTTGTTTTCCCATGATTTCATTGTTTATGTCAGAGATATGGCCAAGCAGGGTGCTGAGAGCCATTTTAGAGCAATACAATGCTCTCCCAGTACAGCATTTTAATGGTCCTCCTCTTAGCAATATTTTTAAAGAAGTGAGTGAAAAAAAGATTTGAGGTTTTAGATTTCAGAAACAGACTAATAAACAAAGATGGCAAACAGGTAAATCTTTTATTAACTGGAGGTGTTTTATCATTAATGTTTATTTATATAGCTCCACAACTTTTCTACAGAGAATATTTCACATTCACATCAGTCCCTGCCCCCATTAAAGCTACAATCTAAGTTCCCTAACACATACACAGACAACATACAAGCTCCACACAGATAAGGCCAAGTGCCGGAATCAAACTCATAACCTCAGCTCTGTGAAGCACAAGCTCTAATCCTCCCGCTGTAAATGTGTATTAGACTGTATTCACACTTAAGAGTGAAATAAGTACGCACGAAGTCGCAAAAATACGCGCCTAAGTGGCAAGCAAACTCCTATGACACTCACCTCGTACTTTCAGATTTTATCAGACTTCCGCCACCATAGGGCAACCTTAACTCTCCGTTCGTATATTTGTGCTTAAGTTGCTTAAGTATGTGCGTACATTCTTAACCGCACCCTTAATAGGCCATTTAAATGCCCCACCCATTTTTCTTAACCTGCTACTTAAGGAGGACTGGCCTGCCCCTTCGTATGTACCTCACTAAGCACGGAATTGAAGTCCATGCCAAAATCCTACGTAGCTTGCATAAAAAAGTTACTACACATGCTCAGTTTAACCGATCCTAAAAATACGCAAGGAAAAAGCAGCGCTTTCTTCAGCGTGAACACGGTCCATTGTGTTTAGAATGTAGATCCATATAAGGGATAAAATAAGTGCCCTGTAATTCATATGTGGCTAGGCGCTGGTGTAAAAGACACCCTGGTGCCACAAATCATCCTTACTTTACCATTTTCTATAACCTTTATAGAGTACAATGTGTGCAGATCATTAGAATTGTATTTTCTTATCATGTGAACATAGATTTTTTTTTTAACAGCGTAATTAAGTTTATCTATGGGTCCAGACACCCCTGGCAGAGTTCAGGAATTCATACCCACATTCCCTAACAAAACAAGGAAGAGGAATAGTAATGTTGGTGCAAGCTTGTTATCATTATCATACAGCTGACCCACCAAACATTGCTATTTACCCCTCTCACTCCACTAGTCAGCTCCCCTTATCTTCTTTTCATCTTAGAATTCTTCTTATTGTTTACCTTCCTTCTGTTGGCTGCTCTCCTTTACTGGGGATCAAATGCATTACAATTTGCTATGCACCTTTGGGCCACCACATGATGGAGCCCATGACCAGGACTACTTGTCAAATTACCCTAGCCTTGTCTTTTTGGTCTGAGCTCCTTGCCCACAATAAAAAAAAAGACGAGGCTGGAGAAATATGTGGGGCATCCTCCTGAATGATAATATCAGTGCATGCCACCACTGGAGAGTGACACCCTGGCACCCTCTAATTATGACCCCAAATGTACCTTCAATAAAGTACATTTAGCAAGGCAAATGCATGATTATATTGCCCAAAGTCATGCTGGATTATGTCAGTTACATATAATAAACATTAATCACATTATCAACTAGATCAAAATAATGTCATAGTAGGTACATACTATATATATTAACTATTGTTAAAACTTTTTCCTGTTTATGTGATAGAATTCTCATTTATTGCAAACAGTAACTGTGCTATATGAAAGCAAAATATAGGCATTTTTAGGATATCAGTTAATGGGGTAAAGGAAGAGGAAAGCTGCAACTTAAATCTATTAATCTCTGCAAAACAAGAGCTAGATAACGTATTGTGGGTTAGAATTAATTTTTATGTATTTTGTTTGTGTAATATTCTCACAATTATGTACTAACAATAAATTGTAGCATAGGATCAGTTAATATGAGTTTTTTTTTTCTCTGTAATATATTGGTTTCCTCATGTGGCAAAGAAGGCTTAAGCTGCCTCCAGGAAGCCATCAAAAAATCTTGGAATTGTCCCAAGGGACAAACAACATATTATTACCGCAAGGACATTCTCAATGTATGTGCCAGCGTGTTTGTTTGGGTTTTTTTCTTGACATCCTCATAATTGGTTTGAGACATAACAGTGGCACATTTTGGACACAGGAAATTCTGAGTCTATAACACATGAGAAATTTGCCTATTTAGAACTATTATGTGATATTTAGTAACATGGGAAAAAAAGAATATTGTAATAAGCTATAAAATGACATGAATTTTAAAATGCATAAATTGACCCTCCCTCGTGTGCTAAAACAATGTACAAATATCTGCTATTATTTTTAAAATATGATGGAGAATCAGTTTATATCAAGAACATACTTTTTACATTACCCAAATGATGTTATGAATGGTTACTATAGGTTATAGTACCTAATGTCATCATGTTAATCGAGAACCAATCCTATAAAAAATCAGAAATGCATGCAGAATACTTAAGGTAGGGTTCAAGACACAGAAATGCTGTCATGATCACTGTATTTTTCACTGAACCATATGTTTTTGTTTACCTTTGTTGATCACATTACTTTCTTTTAGCTCTCTGCACTTCCTGGTTTCCACTATCTACTGCAGTCATTATACCACTGGTGTGACTCATTCGCTTGCTGGAGCTCACTCATCAGCTGACCTATTTAAAACCCTCACAGACATCACTTGCCTGTCAGAGCAACAGAAATCCTTGCCTGCTGATATTGTGTCCTCTCTCATGTGTTCTGGCTCCCTGGTTACAGGTCCTGTCTTCAATCCTTGGTCCCAATTTCTGTATTCCTGAGTTTTTGCTGCCTATGTCTCTTGTGTGTGCACTTCCAGTGTTCAGCTGCTCTCTGCTGTATTCAGTGCAGGTAGTCTTTCCTTTGCTACCTATCTGCACTACTCCTGCAATCCCTGGATCCCATTCACCATTTCGGCTTCTGCGCTCTTGTCCAGGGGGCCGCGACCTGCCGCTTGCCTGCAGCCAAGACCACCCCCACCATCAGGGGCTCTGATGAACACCAGGCTTACGGTTAGACTCTGCGCCTCTGAGCCTGCGTGGTTCGTTTACAGACGTGCATGACTAATCCCTTTCGCGTGGACAAATTCCATATGATAGCCTCTATTGCGTAATGTAACGTATTGGAATCAGCACTGAAGTCTGGATCTGGTGCATATAATCTAATATAATATTCCACCATATTCTCTCATATGCTGACAGTGTAGTAGAAAGTCTTCCACTAATTAACTATCTTACAATGTACTATTTTCTAATCTGAAATAATAAGGGCTATAAATGAATATATATTTTCTGTGGGACAGAATGCCTTTAATATAATGAAGCTGCAAGATCGTTGGTTGGGACAAAAGATGTAAAAAAAATTAAATAAAAAAAATCCTATCCTCATGGTCTTTCCTTTGCTTCAGCTGAGCAAGAACAATGAACTTTTACATTTTGCTTAGCTTCAAGGCTTATCAATTGAAATCTACAGTTGAGAGTTTTGATAATGCATGCATTAAATGATCATTCAGAATGACTTGTGAGAGCATCCCTTGTGTAACACACTTCAAAAAAATAATTTAAGTTGGAATACTGAACATCCTCCTCTTACTGCAAACCACAGCATCTATAAAAGAGACTATCATGTGAAATGATTAACACCTTACAGCTCAAGAAACAAAGCCTGCCCTTTTATACAGGCAGCTGTGCATCATTAGCTCTAGTGATGGGACCTATGTGATGTGAATTTTTCTTTCTAATTAAGAAATGAAATTCTCTTTATAATGATCTCTTTAACGCAAAGGTGGAAACGGAGAGGTGGAATTTCCATTTTGCTCACAGAAGCGCTTTGCTCTTCAACAATAAGTTAAACAAGTTGCTTTTTTAATATCTATCCATCTGCTTCTGCAGTTTACTTTAATTTTACTATTTAATTTCCTCTATAATAGCTAATGCATTTCTGTTCAGAAAGTTATAGCATTTTTGTAGCTGTCATTGAGGGTGTCTATAAGGCTGCATACACTTTGGCATTAAAATTCTTCTTTTAATGTGTGTTTCTAATGTAAGATAAGTGCATGTAAAGGAATGTGATAATTAAAACCAATGTACCAAATGACACAATACATTCTTGTGTAAGAGCAAAAGGTACATTTGTCTTAATCTGTGTGCTGTATTAATGTGATAAAATGTATGTGTAATTTCATGGGCGCTTGGAATGTAACTTCTTATTGTCACCGTCTCATGTTCAAAAAAAGATAAATGCAGTATATCTATATGTGTTTTCAGTCCTAAACAATGCATTTTAACTCACAATGCCTATTTGCATGATATGGCTAACATTGTCCTTCCTGTTAGCAGTGTGAAACTCTGGAGACAGGTGAAATTCATTATCCACTCAGCCAGTGATCACCCCCTCACTACCACAAAGATTACCTTAATGCACCGCTGACTTCAGGACTGCACTAATGCTACAGCCAACCAGATTTTAGTTGAAGAGAAATTGGGGGGAAACTTGGCTTTTTGCAGGCCAGAACAGTGAGCTGTCAGACCTATTTGAGAGGTATACCTAGCAGAGTACTCTTCTCTGTCCTTAAGTGGACATTGAAGAAGAGCGTTAAGCGAAATCATGGACCTTAAAATAAGTACCAGTTTGCTCTCAATCTCTTCAACACTGTGGAGACATTAAAGGAACATGGAGGACAGCCTATCAGGGGTAAAGTGCTACCAATAATACACCTAACAAGAAATGTATTTTATCTTGGACAAGTTATACTTTGTCACCTGTGTCATCAGCTAGGAGAGCTCCTCAAAATCACACTACTGCTCTCCTTCGTGTTTGTGCTTATGGCCCAAGACATATTCAAATAGGAAACCTTAAATATTGGAGATCATGTCCTTCCATAGAGGAGATGAAACACAAAGGACCAGATTTACTAAGCTGCTAGTTTGGAAAAGTGGAGATGTTGCCCATTGTAACCAATCATATTCTAGCTCTCACTTTCCTATTACATACTAGAAAATGTCAGCTAGAATCTGATTGCCAACATCTCCAATTTTCCAAACCCAGCAGTAAATCTGGCCCTAAGTCTTTTAGTCTGGTCAGGAAGAGGTTGTTAAGAAAATAGAAAGGGTTACACTCAAATTTAAGGACCTTCAGACTAATTACCAGCAAAGGACTTCAGTTATAGGGCCTGAATCGGATAGGAAAATTCTTGTTCATAGAAGTGATCATGGGGGGGCAGACGGATAGATGGAGGAGTGGGCTGTGTAATATATTGAATATTGTTCTTCTTATATTTACTAAGAAGCAAAAAATTATTCCCTGACACCGGAGAGCGCTCTGGTAACAAGACCACTGGCTGCCTTTGAAATGTCTACTCTAGGCTTGTGGCACTATCTTGGCAGAGCAGAAGGAGAGGCTGCCTCTCAAAGGAAAAAAGCTTAGGGAGCAACATATTCTTCTATTCTTCTATTTTTTTTTAAGCCTTCCTTTTGGATTATCTTTACACCTTGAAGGTTCCTTTTGGAGTATGATTGTTGTAGGCTGGCAAAGTCATTGAGCACCAGATATCTCACAAAATGCTACTGGAGTTGGACCAGTTCAATCTTCTGATCTATAATTTTTGGTATAAAATTTGGAACACTAGGCACCTCATAATCACATTAGACATGATTTTTGATGACTTAGAATGGTGGACAGTAATAATCTAGTGGTAATGGAGTACAGTAAAGATGCATCATTTAGTAGATGAGTAATAGTAGTAGTAGTAGTCACCCACAGCCTGACAGTCTTGTACCTTATTATTTGAGAGCAACCCATAACGTAGTACATCTTTGTTTAATTAATTGTAGTATTATTTAGCATAATTTGTATTGTTTATGTAGTTTATTGAGCATACTACAATTTTATGTATATTGTGCTACAATATAGTTCTAATAAAACTAATTATCGTTAACTAAGTGCAATTGTTCTCTATAAGGCTATGATATAATAAATAACATTATGATGCACACTTGAAGAACAATAAATGAGTGAAATAATTCTGCAATATAGTATCCATAAAAATCACCAATAACATGGCAAAAAATAAATAAGACAACACAAAAGCATAATAAAAATAAAAGTAAAAAAAAAACCTTACAAAACAAACAACCCTGTTAGTCTTTTATTTATTTTGCACCAATTAAAACTCCAGTGCATCTATCTTTAATATAATTGGAAGATCATTAATAAGAAATCATGTTTATGGTTATATGAATTTGTAGTTTCAAATTAATTTTCAAAATAGAAGTTAATTTCACTTTAAAATAAACAATGGGAAAAAAATGTATCAAAAAGGAATTAGAATTAAAAAAATAATCTGAGGTTGCATTAATATTCCTCTCTCTAGGGAACCACATATATAAAAAGCATTATGGCTTTATTGTATTTTTAGTACAACTTGCATTAAGAAGCTGGGTCAAAATGTATTAGGTCTAAGGGGAAGTTGGTGTAATTTCTACCCTCTGATTGTGACCACTTAGAGATCACATGACTGTTATCCTTTATGATTGTCTATCTAAATTATAAGGGACTTTAAATCCCTGTGTATACTAGACAGAATGTTATAATTAGAAATATATTAAATATATTTTAACATATATATTAACTCCTTCACCATTGAGACCCTAAATATTTGCTTTTCTCTCTATCTTTCTATAATATAATTAGTAATATTTCTGAGCAGACAAACAAATACTTATAAATACTTAAAAAAAAAAAAAAAAAAAAGATATAAAAGCTTT
>WWET01000166.1:146570-163523 GCA_011038615.1 Limnodynastes dumerilii | reverse complement strand
TGTTGGTTCCAAGATTGCAATATCGTTTTCCTTGTTGCTGCACTAACCACCAGCACTAAACGTTTAACCCCCCTGTCTGCTTTCTGATTTCTCGGTAAAATCCCCAGAGTTGCCCATTCCGGAGTGAGGGGGGCATAAGATAGCAGATTATCCAAAATAAATTTATTGACCTGTACCCAGAAGTATTTTATAAAGGGACATCCCCAGAGGCAATGGAGCAAATCTGCATTAGACTCATTACATTTGTAGCACAGGTCTAAGTCTTTTAGACCTAAAGCAAACGCCTTCTGCGGGGTTAAGTAAGTTCTGTGGAAGATATTTAGGAAAAGTTCCACATACCGGCTCAAGGGAAGGATGCGTCTTGATTTGTGCAAAGCTTTTAATATGTCCTCTGTAGTGAGATTTGGAAAGTCCTGCACCCAGTGAGCCAACCCCCCTCGATTTATTTTCAAACTGAATAGGATTATGCAAGAATTTATAGTGCTTAGTTAGGGCCTTACTAGAAGTCTGAGGCTGCGCCAACAATGAGTCGAATTGATTGCTCCAGTCCAATGGGGATAATTGCTTAAGAATCTTCGCAATATAGTGTTGCGCCTGCAAAAATGGGAGGGTGTCAGCTTGTATGAACTCATACTCCATGCTCCACCGCTTGCCGGAGAGTCATGGGACGACGCCCCTGAACTTTGACCAGATCCCTCCATTCTCCCACGCCAAGAAGGGGCCCCTCCCAAGGTCCGCCGGGAACTCAGGATTATTTGTTAAAGGTAAATGTAATGAGAAGTGTGAATGTAAATCAAATTTACCCCTTAGAATGTGCCATAATCGTCTCGTGGACCATAAAAGTGGATTGTCCCTATATGATTGGTCCAATTCTTGATCCATACGATGTAGGAAAGAAACCAGGCCCATTCCATTCAAAAAAGCCTCTTCCAGAGTCGTATTGGTATATATAGAAGACCTTCCCAGCCAATTTCGCAGATGACGTAGGAGAGCTGCATGATTGTATCTTTGGATATCAGGGAAGTTAATTCCACCGTTTGCTGGGATTTGTTGCAACTTAGGCAGGCTGATTCTGGAGCAGCCTTTATTCCAGATAAATGATCTGAACAGTGCATTCATATTTTTGAGATCTGAGTGTGTTAAAAGGACCGGCAGAGATTGCAACACATACAACAAACGGGGAAACACCATCATCTTTATGATACTGGCCCTACCCAGGTAGGAAAGTGGAAGGCTCTCCCATCCCTTTAACTGACGTTCCAAGTTCAGATTTGTTTTTTTTTACATTCACATCGTATAGAGATGCAGGGTTTTTTGTTATTTGGACGCCTAAATACGTGAATTGTTTGGGCTCCCATTGAAAGGGCACCAAATGTGCCCAAGAGGGCCGGGCTCACCGGGGTCTGAGGTACATGGCAATAGATTTGTCTAAATTTATAGACAACCCAGAAATTAAACTATAGTCATGTAACCTGGATAAGAGTTCCGACATAATCGTTGCTGGGTTTGAGATTTAGAGTAAAAGGTCATCGGCGAAGGCCGTAATTTTAATAGTTTGGGTTCCTATATGAATGCCTCCAAACCCCTCCCAGCCCTGCAGAATCCGCAACAGTGGGTCCAGTGACAGATTAAAAAGGAGGGGGGACAGGGAGCACCCCTGATCATGACTATATTTTTTATATTTCGCTGACTTCCACTAATATTTTTGTATGCGATGATTAATAAAGTATAAACATTTGATGACACAGTGCACTGGTATTGTGTATAATTTGCCAATTTCTATCTGTTACAGTAGTAAGAGTGTGTGTGAACATAAAACCTACCCTTTATAGTTTATACCCATATGTTTCACTTAGAGCTATAGAAGATAATAAGAAAACCCTACACACTATTGTTATATGCCTTAAGATCCACATAAGAAACGGAAATACATGGTGCTACGGCTGCAAATATTTTTAATGGGCTTTTAAAGCTCTTTATTATGTTGCTGCCAGTGACCGCATCTTTAGGGGCAAACCATAATGTCAAATTGTGTCCTTTCTGAAAAACAAATGCTCTGCGGTCTGTACACCTTGTGCTTTTTCATACGATTGGTTTAATTATCTCCATTATACTTCCTACCAAGCGGTAACTCCCTCTCAGCACAGCTGGCATGGAGGGCACAAAGGCTGAAGACTGTTCTTGTCCTAATGTCTAACAATGTCCTGTTAGCCAGGAAAAAGGAGAAGAAAAAAACTAAACCTTCATGACTGGGCCACCGCTCCCACTGTCATTATTCATGCTGGATAGCGAAGGATTGCATTCCTTCAGAAAAGTGAAAATGTTATCCTGTGGCCTGATAATGACAAATCATCGCTGCACTACTCAGCAGTTGACTTTAATATCAGAGAATATTCCTCTGCTGGAGAGGAAAAAGCTTAGGTAGACAAGGAAATTTACATGGGCCTGAGCAGCAGCCTTCACAGAGGGTATTAAATGTGACCTTATTTCTAAGGACGTTCGTAAAACACATCAAGGCAGGGGAGCCAAGACACTTGCTATAGTTAGGTGTCTATAAAGAATTGTCTACACAGAAAAGAACAACAGCAAATGATACACAAAGCAAGGTGTAAAAACAAAGACGATTTTACATGGACATACTGTGATTTTGCACTGCACATGCTCAGTAATGATGGGCTGGATCCAGAGCTTCAAATTAAGAGATGAAAGTTACACCTGGGCAAAACCATGTTGATTTCAGGGGGAGTCAAGTTAATTGTATTCTTTGCATGCAGGGATATATCTTTGAATTGCTTACTGCACACAGATACTGACCAGCTTTACTTTTACACTGGTATTTGGACTTGGTCTGTAAAACATCACCTCTCAACTCTAATACTGTTTTCAACAGATGAAATATGACTCCCCTGCAATCAACATGGTTTTGTCCAGGAGTATGCTTGCATTCTGAAACTGCACCTGACCCTGCTCCGAACAAAGATGGCAATAAGCACAGTTTATGTCAAAACATTAGCACTAGCCACAGGTCAGGTCTAAGTCCAAGGGGCTTACATGCAAAAAGTTATATCGAACAAATGTGTTAGCATTACATACTTCAAATGCAATACAAAAGTTATGCTGGAAAAGTGTGTGGGTATAAATAATTTTCTTTCATATTAATACATTTGGTTATTATTATCGTCCTGAAAACATTTTAGGATGTAGCTTTATACATACCCTGTGGCCTTGTCCTCCTATATTAATGACCATGGTTACTGCATACCCTCCAACATGACCCATTCCATTAGCTACAAAATACTCTGCTCCTCAGTTTCAAACTGTCAGTTACTATGGTAACTACCTGTTGTTGAAGAGGCAATCGTTTTTTAAATATCAGTTAATTTGTTTAAACCAGGTGAGTGACAGTTAGAAGCTCAGGAGCGGATTAAATTGTACCTAATGGAATGGGTCATGTTGGAGGGTCTTTTACTGTGTAGTGCAGTCATGCTAGTCATGTTTTGATTTGGGCCCCTTAATATTTGATATATATTGAAGCCTGAAAGGGTATAAAATATAGTTTTAAAAAGGAAATGAAACAAAGGAAAATGTAAAAAAGTAATGCTTGACCGATCTAATGTATAATAATTTTGAGTATAGGTTTACAAGGTTGTTTATTCAGATTTTAGCACAATACAAAGAAT
Organism: Limnodynastes dumerilii; assembly: GCA_011038615.1. Classification (NCBI taxonomy): domain Eukaryota; kingdom Metazoa; phylum Chordata; class Amphibia; order Anura; family Limnodynastidae; genus Limnodynastes; species Limnodynastes dumerilii. Next base: position 159,843 of record WWET01000166.1, on the reverse strand, counting down.
AACTATAAAAACAATCAATAGTTTCTTGAACCAGGATATTTTCTTAAGCAATGTAACATGCTTTAATTAGTGTTTTACACAGCTGTCTTGACTAATGCAGAAGGAGAAGTCTAGCCTGGCTGGAAATGGCCTTTTACATCTTCCTCAAATCTAGTTCAAAAGGGAAGTGAGGCAGGTAAGTTAAGGGAGGAATGAAGAATTACTGTCAGGCTAGTCACGTTACCAGAACCAGCATCTCAAGCTTAGTAGTTCTAGTATATAAAACATAAAAATAAAATATGCAAAAGATGGCCACACATTTAGGAGTCCTAAACATCACATCATATCCCACACCCCCTGGAAATGTTATACTTAATAGCATAAAATATGTATATATACATATATATACATCCGCATAATACTTCTCCAAGTCTGTAGTCCACTATTACAGAGAAAATACGGGAAGATATTGAGTTCTTTTATAGGGGAAATATAAAGGCCTATTACTGAACATCAAAGAGGAATAAAGGGTTTTATTACAAGACAGAAACTGTATATATTTATCATAATAAAGCTCTTTATTTCTCATTAATTGTGCTAAAATTAGCCCCTATAATAGGCCTCTATATTTCCCCCTTCTTAAGAGGACTCTATATCATAAAGAGACTAAATATGGGGGGGACTTAAAGGTCTATTATGTGCAATAAATGAGCACAATTAAGGGCAAAGAGCTGTATTATGAAATATATAGTCTATGTACCCCATAATAAAGTTCTTATTCCTAATAAATTGTGCTCAAATTATTACCCATAACAAAGCTCACCCCCCACTTCTTTCCTCTACTATCTGCTCAATTTCCCTCTGCCTGACTGTACTGTCAGCACCATGTGCTGGGAGCCTCTCTCCCAGCAGTTTACATACAATGGGGTAGATCCAGAACTCCGCTTGCAATCCGTTTACTAGCATAGCGTATTTACGCGTGCGTACCTTCTATACACTCCCCTAGGCACACCCCCTTGAATGTACGCACTTTGACCGAATTCCGCTTTCCAAACCATACCTTAACTTTTGGCAGCATAACCGCTGTCGTCCGCACACGTACGGATGGGCAACACAGACTTACGCAGCTAAGCACGCCCATACTGTACACTTTAAATGAAAACCCCCGCCTACATTGTGTATTTTAGACGCACACATAAAATTGGCACTCCCACACGTACAAATTTACACAACAAATACGTGAATGACCCATGCGCTCAGCGTTCCGTTGCGTAGCGTAGCGTATTCTCTGTCGTGTGCATGCGCAGTACATGCAAAAAAGCGATTTTACATGTCCGCCAGGCGCAAATTCGCACACAAGCGTAGTTCTTGATGTGGGCCAATGCTTGCAGCCACATACACAGACATTGCCTGGACTGCAGCATTATATTTATCATTGGAAGCGGCGGAGTAAACACGGCCTGTGGTCATGGCTGCTCTGTAAGTTATTAAGGAACTAACGGCTGCACTAATACAACAACAAAAAAAATGACCAAATCCACTAGCACCCTCCCGTACCTCCCCCTAGATAGAGGCCCCCCTAAGCATGTACCTCGTGTACCTAGTGGCAAGTCTGTCACTGGCAAAAGACAAATTAACTTTTTTTTTTATAGTTTTGTTTATTATCCAGACAAGAAACATAACAGAAGACAGTAGGTCAGACGTCATAATAGTAGCATATAATACATACATTACTTGTGTGTTAAGATCAGCAATAGCACACACAGTATCTTTCAGTTTCCGCTCAAATCCGAAGTAACCTTGATGTCAGGTGTCTGGAGGATGTTATTCAGGTATTAAGAATTGGGAAGGTTTGTATTTTCCCAAATTTCAGAGAATAAGGGAAAGTTCCAAGTTGAAGTCATATCATTTAAACCTCATGGGTTACAGCTTATAGAAAATGCTAGATTATTGTAAATGGAAAGAATAGTACAACTTTATCCCAAAGATTTAGATAGTGGGCTCCATTTACTAAATGGTGATAACTTCATTTTCAGGAGATAAAGACCGTTTTCACCTGAAAACGATCTTTATCTCCTGAAAATAAAGGCATCACCATTTACTAATGCAATGATCGCCATGGAAACCATGGTGATCATTAGCATTCCTACTCCGATCGCCAGCCCGCTCTAACGAATGTGGGCTGGTCCTTGAATTTACAAAGCATCGGCGCGGATTTTAACAATCCATTCCGATACGTTATATAACGCCATCTCAAGATGGCGTTAGGGTGGGTATTACAGCGGTCCCCCCATATATCCCCCTTTTCCTCCCTCTGATAGCTGTTATTAGGTGGAGGAAAACGGGGGTATATATCGGGAGACCGCTGTAACGCAAAACACTAACGAAAATGTACAAAAAATATAAAAATATAAAAAACATTTTTTACATAGATCATTAATAAATTATTGATAAAAATACTTTAATATAATAATAATTTTTAAAAAACGATACAAAATACACAGATTTCTTACCTGTCCCGGCGCCGCGTCTACTAACCACGCGCAGTGTTACTTGCCTTTTGGGACAAAAGTTTCTAAGTCCCAAAAGGCAGCTACTGCGCATGCGCGGGAACTAATCCTTCACTCGATCCCGGAGAAAGTCCCGCAGTGGTCCCGCGAGGCGCAGCGAGTCTTGCACTGAACAATAACCCTCTCAATGAGCGTTATAATAAATGGACCCCTAGATGTGGGGGATTATATTTCCAGGCTCGCTAAATAGCGCTGGCCGCGCTGTTATTAGTAAATGGAGCCCATAGTCTTAACTTTACAAAGTTTTTTCATTTATGGTGCTGTGCACCATAACCGCCACTAGGGGGAGCTAATTACACATTAAATGAATGGGAGCATCATCACACTGGGCCAGATCCAGAACAACACTAGAGAGCGAATTTACGCATGGCGGAGACGTAAAATCGCCTTTTGGTAAGTACTGCGCATGTGCACCATAGAAAATACGCTCAGTAGTCGCTACACTCCCCACGGCACACCCCTTGCATGGACGTATTTTGTCAAATTACGCGACCCAAACCCTACCTTAACTTTTCCTAACGTAACAGCATACGTCCGCTAACGGGCGTACAGACTACGCGAACGTACGCAGCTTAGCACGCCCATACTGTACACTTTAAATACCACCCCCGCCTACTTCACGTAAAACGCACGTATTGGTCACTAACGTAAATTTGCCACGCCCACACATAAGTATTTACGTTTGCAATATGTGAATCACCCATACGTTCGAAAATACGCTACGTGAATGTGCGTATTTTCTGTGGTGCGCATGCGCAGTGCATACAAATCTGCGAATTTACGTCTCCGCCACACAAAAATTCGTGGAAATGCGTAGTTCTGGATCTGCCCCAATATTGATAAAGATAAGAAGTCCTGCACCTTGTCATTTTGATTCAATATTGGAGGTAATTATATTAATGATTATATAAATACTGGCATCTTGTCAAAAAGACCACTAAACCAGGACCAAGTAAAAGCATTGTTTCCTATTACCAGGGACAGACTCTAGCTTTGGTTAAGGAAGCTGTTAGCAATGGTGGTGATAGGCCTCCCGTCACAGCTACCCACACTGCTGCAGTACAGCACTGGTAAAAGGCAAATCCTGCCACCATGGGAAAAATGACAGGGTTCCATCGCCTTCTCCTATTATAGAGCGCTGCAGACACCTTTATAAACGACAATAATAATAAAATGGTTGGCAAGAATTGACTTTGTGTGCGGATGGTCTCAGATCTGTCCCTGTGGATGTGCAGACTCTTCTCTAAATGAAACCTCTCAGAAGAATTGAGGTAATTAACCCCCAGACTGTGGGCCAGATCCTCATTTAATAGCAACAGGTGATTTCTATATGTCATGTACTGAAATGGCCTGTCAGCATGCGTAGTACATGGCATTGTGCATTGAAACACAAGCTTGGCTAGGCCCTTTTGTACGATTCGGTATCCTGCAAGCACAGAGATTTGTGCGAAATACTTCAACCGGTTCATGGCGCGGAAATCTCATCCGCACGTCTGTATCTCAGAATGTGAATCTTTGCACCATACTAATTTTTGCTGCTGTTGACTGTTGCTCCCTTTCACCCCCTTTGTTACCATTGCCCCCTTCCTTTTGTCTGTCCCCATTATCTGTAAAACATTTTAATAAACCTGACTGATGTCATTTAATCAACAATGAATAAACATAGGGGTAGTAGAACACAAAGTTTCACCAGTGCAGTACCTTGAATGACATGCACCCGCTGGGAAGGAAAGTGTCCCGGGAAATTATTGTACAATGTTTCAGTAACTGAACAGAACACAGTGAATCTAACCAGAAAAAAATAGGATTTACTGTAACATAATACCACTGATACAATTAGAGTTCTAGAAAGAATGGAACACTTGAGTTGCTGTGTTTAATAGTTATGCTCCAGCAAGCATTTCAGTGGTGTCATATCACTTGCTAGCTTAGGAGATGCTTGAAAAGGAAGATGACTTGTTTGAAAACTCATACCTAAAAGCATGATATATCACACTGAGTAATCTGCAATTACTCTTCTCATGAGAGCTGTTGCTTTCCATGTGAAACAAGCACCAGTGCCTGGATATAGCAGTGGTGGAAGATATGAACTCATGTCAAGATCAGTGAAAGTAGAATACTCAGGATGTACGGGGCAGAACCAGAAACGTGTGCTAAAAATAACAATCATGCAACATAATGCAATTTGTTGAAAGATATGATTAATTTATGGCTAAAACTTTATAATTTTGTAAGAAATTTCAGAGATTGTTGCAAAAAATGGGACACTATATATATTGAAGGAAATATTTATTCCCATAGGCCCAGACTGACAAGTAAGACTTTTAGCATGTGCAGTACCATTATCTCCGCAACAGATCACAGTCGACTCATGCTGCGCTCTGTGCAAATCTGACCCCCAGCACGGAGGCATAAGCATTTTAATTGCACAGTAAGTGCCTGTCTAAGCCCTTATGTAGAATTAAGTTCCGTACAATAGCCTCCGCAGCGGAGGACACCGCCTGCAATATATGAGTAAGTGTGAATCTGGTCCATAGAATGCAAGGTGTGGCAACCAGAAGTAAGGCTCTGGATTCAAACTCAAGTGTCTTTTTTGCGTAAGATGATCACAAGTGTTATATATAAAGAAAATTGTGGTTATGCTTTGTGCAAGAACTGTTAGTTAATAATGCAAATCTAAAATATAGTCATTGATTAAATTAATATTATGTTAAATGAAATTAATCAATATAATACTTTTTTTTTTTTAATCAGCTTGCTTTCCCTGTTATGCTCAGGTTGTCGGCACAAAATCTCTATACCTTTAGTGAAGAAATCGTAAGCTTAAATGCTATAGCAGTGATCCCCTATACAGTGTGGGCTGTCAGCAGCTTCCTAGACTTAGACATGGCTTATATACTCTCCTTTATACTCAGCAAATGTATAGCAGCATAAAGTGACAGGCTGGTGTGATATTGATACTTGTACAATATTATGGGACAATATTTTTTCTTTACTTTATATAGTGTACCATGTCTAGACCCAAGTATATCCCGGGGGTGGGTCCCCGGAAGGAACAGCCCTATTTCGATAGGGCCATTTTCTACCAGACAGTTTCGAACTGGTTGGGATTTCGATTGCATATGTCTCGATGAGGCATAGGAATCAATCCGGTGCTCCGAAAGGTAAGCCTGAAAACGACCTCAACCCTTCCCATAATTCTAACCCTTACCCTCCCCTTCTATTATCTTAACCCTAACCTTCCCTTCCCTGCAGCCTGATCCTAACCTTCCCTTCCCCGCAGCCTGACCCTAACCCACCATCTCCCGCAGTCTGACCCTAACCCTCCCTTCCCTGCAGCCTAACCCTAACCCTCTCTCAGCCTGACCCTAACCCTCCCTCTCCTGCAGCCTGACCCTAACCCTGGAGAGTTTACTCAGTTTACTCATCTTTCCCATGGTGCGGGCCCTGCGGTAGCGGCTGGCGTGTTTCCGAAAAGGAATGGGTGAGTATACCAATCGGCATACTCAACCATTCTGAAAAAAATTTCTATAATGGATGGGTATTTGAATTATGGACATCCGAAAAAGAACTTTCGGATGCCCCTATTTCAGAAATCCCTCATTCTATGCGGGGAATGCAACCGGTATATCACACATGTATTACAAACAATGGAACCAACCCCACACCCCATCCTTTATATCCTGCATTTATCACTGTATAGTGAGGCATCTTCATGTCCCAGATGCATGATAATGATTTTAGAGCTGTGGTCTCTGTGCAGTGTCGGTGTGTTTTTTAAACTTTCATTGTGAGGGGATTTCCGGGAAAACAGAAACCCCCCTGCATGTGCCACTGATAAGGGCAGAGGAAAATACTGCTGTACGCTTCAGATTTTCTCTCACTCTTTGCTCAGTAAATGAACCCCAATGTTACTTATTATTAATGAAGCTACAAAAAAAAAATGAAGTTCCCTTTAAGATACATAGAAAGAAGTAAGTAGATTGTACCACTGCAAAGGTGTCTATGTTACTTGTTTGCTAATTGACAATTAAGATGAGGCACAAGCAGCTCTGGTATCGCACTTCAAACACTTGTTAAACAAACAATAAAAAGAATTCTTTATCTGGCTCAGGAGTATGACTCCCTTGTTGTCTCACTAGTTCACAAAACAACCTGTGCAGAAAGAAATAGCCATCATTTTAGGGACAATAGCAGTCCCACTAGGGCACTCAAAGCATAATAGTTTCCTATCATTAAGTTTGCTGCACTTCCAGACAAAAAGAAATCTCAAGTTCAGTAGGCTTTCAGGAACATACTTTACTATATGCCATTGTATTAGAACATATTTACTGATATAATTAGTTTTAGCATGCCTGAGAGCCGCAGCAAAACAAACCCACTTTTAATATTTACTACTTTTTTCCCTCCCCCCAAGTATGAAAGGTTTCTCCGTGCAAAAGGTTGTAAAGAGCCACAATGCAGCTTTATTATGTGGTATACCATTTTTATAGTTATTTTAATTTTAAAGTAAGGGAGTAGAATCTTTGCGGTAACTTCATACCATCTATTAAGTCAGATCACGGGCATGGAAGTCCTTTTGTACAGAATGGACATCCGTGTATACGATTCTTTAGTCCGTTCATATCCCTTGCAAGCATCGCCCTTTAGAAACCTGGGGCCAGATTTACTAAGTTGCGGGTTTAGAAAAGTGGAGATGTTGCCCATAGCAACCAATCAGATTCTAGTTCTCGCTTTCCTATTACATACTAGAGAATGTCAGCTGGAATCTGATTGGTTGCTATAGGCAACATCTCCACTTTGACAAACCCTCAGCTTAGTAAATCTGGCCCTTGGACCCTGCCTTAAATCTTATGCACCCACCCCATGTAATATGGTGCATAACGCTGAATCACCCATAAGGACCAAGCTCTTATAGCATGAATGCCATGTGTTCCCTCGCCCACTCTATGATCATGCCCCACTGTTGAAGGCCATTTGCATAGGAATACGGCATCTATTGTGCTACCGTCTGATGCGGAAAGCAGCCTGTGTACATGTGCAGTCATAACGAGCAGGGTACTTACACATTCACCTTGCGTAAGTACACTTTTGTTATAAGTCCTGGATTTGGCCCTATGTTTTGTAGTATACATTTACAAATGTGATGACTGACTATGGACCGGATCCAGACTCCTGCATGCTTTCCATACATGCTGGGGCACGGAAGAGGGGAGTGAACTCCCCCTGTCACTTTCCTCTCTCATGTGGACCTGAGGGCAGATAAATTGCCATAAGACAGTCTTAACAGTGACATGCGGATCAGTGGTCCATTCCCCCGCTGATCCGTGCATATGTGTAAAACCCTGCCCCTACTAGATAATACAAATCCCCCTGAACACCTTTCATATTTTTCGCGGACAGAGGGGAAGAACTGCCGTATGTATCTCTTATTGTATGGAACTGAGTGAAACACAGCATCTGGATAGCACATACCCCCTTCCCTCCAGGCACCCCACTTACGAACCCCTAAGAACCTGCATATGTAGCATGTAGCGTGTCGTATGTAGGTTTGGATCCAGTCCCATAATTCCAGTTGTATATTTATTTTCAAATTTAAAACACGCTTTCCCACTTTATTTAATAAATTACCAGAGCCCATTGCCAGTATGATGAACCCCCCCCAAGACTTAACAGCTTCAAACTGAAAATCTTCTGAACTACTTAGGTGTATGCCATGAGTTACTCACTCCAGCTCCATTACATTCTGCACAGAATGAACATGTTTGATCAAAAATCAGTATTTAGATTAGAAAAGACACAAAAGTGTTCTGCGATTGTTTCAGAAACTACTACAACACTCTGCCAGCTTGGTGTAATAAACCAATACATGACACAGAACCAAACAGCACATAAGAGAGAACAAGAGGTCTTGTAGACCTCTTGAGAGCTTCTCACTTTATCTATGCACGCCTGACCCTGATGAAGGAGCCATATTGGACCGCGAAACGGCCGTTAGATATGAGCTTGGATATTTGATACACACTTGAATTTGGACTCATGTGCCCTAGACTATGGAATACTATTGTAAAGTATACCTGGAACTTTGTATTGAGGCCTTTATTGTTTAGAGTTCCACCTAATCGGGTCTATCAGTTTCCCCTTTTTTTCCTCCTTATTTCTTTTTTTTTGCTGCACTTATTGAATGCATATTATTAACTATACTTAAGATTGATCATCGTACATATGCTTTTTACATATATCTCTTGACTCTATTAAAATGATTGTTTGTATTTTTCCATACTTAGGGCCTGATTCAGAGGCTGAAAATAAGAACTTAAAGTTACACCTGGGCAAAACCATGTTGATTTCAGGGGGAGTCAAGTTAATTCCCGTCCCCCGCCGGAGCCCGCAGCTGGCGGGCGCCGCCGGGAACGGACCTGCGCCGCTGCCCACTGCCACCAACGGAGCCTGGTGTCTCAGGGACACAGCCAGGAGACTGGTCCCTGAGGCGAGCAGGCGGGCGTTGCACGCGACGGGGCCTGGACATTGTACAGGCCGAATGGGGAGCCCTGAGGCAGACGGAGGCAGGAGGGAGAAAGGGATAGGGAGAGCCCACAGCTAGAAAAAAGAAAAAGAGGGGAAAAAAAACAGCAGGGAAGAGACACAGAATGAAGGAAAGGAGAGGGTGTACAGAACAGAGATAAAGGAAAAGTTAAAGCAAAAGAAAAGACACTTATCTGCAATCCAGGAGCTGTGGTCACCAGCAAACTCAGAGCAGAAGAGGCTGTGTGACGTCAGGCAGGCCTTCATAAACTCCAGCTGCACCAGGACCCACCTACAGGAAAAACCCTGCACCAATCCACATGCACATATGATTGAGTGACAAAGGGAGCCCCTTCCCACGCCGGGAGTTTATCAGTGCTACAGATTAAACTAGTTAACCCTCCGCTATCCTTAAGCATAAAAAGGCTTCCTGGCAAATAAGCAAAATAGTAGAAATCTGAAGTGTTATTGGGTTTAGTGCCTATATGACCCAGAAGAAAATGTTTACTCATTCTGCACAGCAATTGTGTGTAGGCTGCTGCTTATCTGAGGTATCCAGATAAATGATTAACTTTTCATCTAGTGTTCTATGTGTGTCCCCCTCTCTTTGTTTTCTTTCACCTTTTCCTGTCTGTCAGAAACTAGAATTGGCTGTTAGTGGATAATACCGCCTTTGTTAGATGTCTGCAGAATGAGGTAAGTTTGTAGGACAGAAGCCAAGTTGGGTTTTGTGTATGTGTGTGTGTTTTTTTTTTTAGCATACCAGAGCAGAAAGCCTTTTAACCTTTGAAGTTTTGTGACACATTTTTGTCTTAAATAAACCAAATGTAATAGATGATCGCTATATTTTTTTCTTGCTGAAACTGTAATTATTTTCTTGTCAGAAAAACTGTAGTTTAAGTTTTAGTCACTTATTTGATATATTATATATTACTAGGATAGATGCGTACACTGTTACTTAGCTTTCTTTGTATGTTAATAATAATAATAATAATAATTATTATTATTATTATTATAATAATAATAGGTACTAAAAATGGGATTGTAAACAGGGTCTATTGGAAGATAAATATTATCCCGCTTTCACATTGCGGCTCTGGCAATGACCTGGGTCTGTGAACCCGGGTTATTGCTGTATCAACAGATCATCTCTGGGTCCGATGACCCTGTTCACACGGTAGGGTTGACCTGGGAAATTCCAGGATCTAGGTCTTCCCTGGCAGCAGTGTAAGTGATCACACTGTGTAATTTGTTTACTATCGCCCTGGTAACACTTGGCATTTACACCGGGTCACATCTTTCACACTGACACGTAACCCGGGTCGGCCCCCAGGAATAACCCATCTTTTCACCTGTGTCCAATTCCCAGGTCATTAGACTTTCACACTGTGCCTCGACCCAAGTTATTGCGGCAATAACCCAGGTTTTTGGAGCGATGTGAAAGGGGCATTACATCATTTCTGCCTTGCAGAAAAACTACAGAATTCTGTTTATACAATTAGTATATGTACAAAAAGGGTTTAGAAGAGCACTAATAGAAGTGGTTACTAAACTTTGCCTAACATTAAGTCCCAAGACAACAAACTATGTTTATCTCTTATAACATGACATTTCATTATTTCGTTGTAAAATCCTACGATCTTATAAAATTCTGAATTGTTGCAAATTCACAGTAAGTACACTGCTATAATTCATAAAGGATTTCTCTGCTCTATCTGCATATTGTGTGGAGTTATGCTGCCCTCTACAGTCTAAATACTACTGACAGTAGAAAGACACGCTACATTTAGTTATAAATAACAATAAAACAAACTTGTTTAAAGTTTGAAAGTACTAAACCTGTCATTTTATTTTCAGCTTAAAAACAGGGTGTCTTTGCTATTTATATGTAAGATATGGAGCACACTCACGATGATGACGACAGCATAGGATGCTCTTCTAACTGTGTACAATTCATTATTTAGTATGGATATAAGGCCTGATCCAGACCTAAGATCGTATTACACACGCAAGCGTGCCTATGTTACACACTACTATGTATAATGTACTCCCCTCACACTAACATAACTAAGCCGACTTACGTGTTCACAACCCTGCCTTAACTTTTCCTTGTGTACCTTTGGTCGTATGTAATTCCTTGTCGTTCATAAGTGCCTAACCCAGTCCATACTGTACAATTTATATGCCTCCCACCATCCACAATGCGTATAATCGTCTTGCGTAGTGATGTCACGCCCTATTGTATGGCGTTACGTACAAGTTCCACACAATCAGAGTTACGATGAGTAAAATTTGCAGCGCATTCCCACATGCGTTACTCTTGCCGCATGCATAAATTCGTCTGTCGTTATTAAGTCTGGTCCTGCCCATAGGCTTTATGCCCAATTCTTAACTACAGAATGTTTAAAAGGACATAGAGCTGGAGCAAGACTTATGATGCTGCTGTGCTCAGAGTTTGACCTGATTTTCCAATCTAAAAATTTACATGTGGGCTATATAAGGATACTGGAGATGGCGCACTATTTAAAGTATATATGGAGTATAAAAGGGATCTAAGATGGTGCATAATATAATCTACATATGGGAGGTATATTAACGTTTGTGAATGACATAAAATACAGTATACAGAGTGCCACATACCCCTACTTTACACCACCTTTATCATAGTATGGGACATCCTAGACCCCTAATATACTTCACAAGCATTTTAGTAGGTTCCATTTTAAAATGGGGCATAATCTGATTATAGCACACTATATAAAGTTGAGGGGGATAAAATGGGTCTGAGAATGGAACTTGCAAAAATATTGGATATTAGGGGTCAAGGAATGGTAAACTATATGCTTTATACAGGGTTCCATAACCTAATATAAATCACATATATTATAGTAATTATAGTACATGTCATTTTCAGACCCATAATATACCCTACATGTTCTTTATATGTTGTGTCAAGTCCAGACCCATTTATGTTACAAGCATTGCAGACTCCCCCTTTGATGGCAGGGACAGGCTGGGTCAAGGGCAGGGTGACATGTGCCTCCCAGCACCATTGGGAGCTTTAGGGCCACATCTGTGCAGCCCATGGTTGGACTTAATGTCCCCTACTGGTCCACGGCATCACTCCGGAGTCCAGACCCTTTAAACAGTTCCCTGGTTCCTTGGTAACAACGTGTTGGGCGTGATGACGTCAAGTCCAAATTAGATCCACCATTAACACGCTCCTGCTACACTGTGTAAAGATCTCTTAACGGCGGGCCTGATTCACAGCCCCGGATGTATTGCACATACGTCCTTAATTTACCGATAATAGCTACTACGCATTTGTAGCAACTATTTAACGTATCGTTTCGTATATGTGGTCCTAAGCCATGCCTAAAATTATGTCGTAAAATTTGCCAGTTAGGCCCTGCGTGTTGGGCTTGACGTCTCAGTTGTGCCATCACACCCAGCACATCGCTGCCAAGGAATCAGGGTACTGTTTAAAACGCACATCGCCCTGGTTCCACTATTTAAAAGGTCTGGACTCATGAGGTAGTGGACCAGGAGGGGACATTAAATCTCTGTTCTGGACGACCAGCCATAGGCTGAACAGAGGTGGCCCTAAAACTCCCGATGGCGGTGTGGCTAGGGGGCACATATCAATCTGCCTCCTGGCCCAGCCCACCTCTGAACATAAACTATGTAATAGGGAATGGTCTATCAATGAAAAAATCTCAAGGGCTGAGAGAAGAACACCTATGTGTGACAGGACTGTAAGTCATAAATGAATGTTAAAACAAATTACAACCTAGGAAAAATGTACCAAGAGCCATCCATTTGATCCATTGTTCATTCTGGCCACACATACTGTACAGAAAGGACCTTATGAAGTTTATTAACAGCTATTTTACTAGTGCTCAAATATTTACAGCCAGTAACAATCATTCACATCAAGAAAGCTGTAATGGAACTTACAAACTTTGGGGTAGATCCAGAACTACGTGTGCCGTACGTTTATTCGCGGAGCGTATTTTCGTGCATGTAAATTCGCTACACTCCCCTCAGCACACCCCTTGCACGGACGTATTTTGTCAAGATATGCTTTCCAAACCCTACCTTAACTTATTCCAACGTAACCGCTGTCATACGCACACGTACGTATGGGCTGAACGAATTTACGCAGCTAAGCATGCCCATACTGTACACTTTAAATACCA
>WWET01000166.1:124977-144445 GCA_011038615.1 Limnodynastes dumerilii | reverse complement strand
TAGGGAAGACACGCCCCTTCGTTTGTAGTTACAAACAAGTTACGTATGATCAGAGTTACGATGCGTAACATCTACCATGCACAGTACGTACAAACAGCCAAATTTACGCATGCAGCATACGTAAATTCGCTGTCCTACTTAAGTCTGGATCTACCCCTCTGTTCCTAATTGTGGATCCGGCCTGTACAGGCTCACAACAGTTTAAACATACTTGGGATAAACATAAGGATATCCTTAATCTCAAACAAAATTAAGTGTAAAATAGGGTCTAGGGTCAGTATACTTTTAAATAAACTAGTGGTTCTTATCTGCTACCGCTTTCTATGTGTCTATGTATATTGAACCTTTTAAGATTAAAATAATCTTAATGTGCAGATTACCCTGCTTTTAAACCAATAAATTGATTTGAGTAACCACAATTTTGTGTAGCTGAGATTAAAATAATGCAGGGTAGAAAAGGTGTGGTCTTTTGTCTACACATCAAATTAATATAAAATGTCTGCAATCTGCTTGTGTATTGCAAATCAGATTCTACATTGTGGGGTCATGTGACAATGGAAATTATTGCAGGAAAATTATATTAATCATATTGGCAAACCATGGACCGCCATAAAAAACTGCAGTTTCCATGGTGACCCACGTGTATATCGCTTTTACTCGCTAGTCCGTCCTTTTCAGAGCGGGCTGACACTTTGTTATAATTATTAACCCTCAGAGCGAAGTTTTACAATACATCCTGATTGTTAAACTAACGTCAGCTCAGGCTGGTGTTATTGCTACAATTCTAGCGATCCCCCATATAATGCCCTTTTTCTCCCCCCAAGAGCTGTTATTAGGGGGAAATGGGGGGTTTATATGGGGAGACCGCTGGAATATATGTCAGTACTACATTTGTTTTAAAAAAAATAAAGCAATGAATAAAAAAATAAATAAATAAATAAAAAGTAAAAAAAAAAAAGAAGACAAAATGGTTAAAACTTACCTGACCTGGAGACGCATCTACCTAAAGATGCCGTTCCCGACAGACTTCATTCAAGCTTCTGTTGAAATGAAAGGTCCTGTAATGACCTCGCAGATCATCGTGGGACCTTGCCAGAGATAATTATTAATAAACTATGTGAACAAAGCTGCCAGGCTTGCTGTGAGGAGAAGCGCAACTGGATCAGCAACGTTCATTGAAAAATTAAATTTTAAGTAAATAGACTCCTGTGTATTAATTGTCCATCACTGATCATTTAGCACAGCAGTGGTGCACAGGTATATATGTCACATACTTTTGTGCCTGATCAATCGTTTAAACATTTATAGTTCTTAATTAATCCCCAGGGACCACTTATTAACGTAAATATCTCATACTTCATGTATTTGCAGTAAACGAGAAGAACATCTTATTGTAATGCTGGACTAGTTCTTTACTTCAATCTCATTTTATATTTGATCAGAGTTTGGATTTGCAGATTATATCTCCTAAAAAAAAGGGAAAGTGGAGCTGTTGACCATAGCAACCAATCAGATCCTAACTACAATGCATTTTGTAATGTCAAGAAAATCATAGGTAGAAATGTGAAATATACTTACTCCTCTTCTATAGGCATTCAGAAACTACAGCGTGTTCTCAATATGACTACAAAATGTTTGCTCTACCAAAAACACTGCTCTCTGAAAGATTTACTGTGGATATCAAGAGTGATTCAGAGAAGTTATTTTGTAGTAATGTTAGAGAAGTCGTGGGAACGCAGGTTAAAGAGTTTTTATAAAAAAAATTAAGATTTAAAAGGCAAACAAATAAGAAATAAAGAACCTGATACAGACTTTCTGTGAACATGAACTCTTATGTCACACCCCTCTCTCATGAACTTTAGCTCAGTTACGCTTCCAAAAGGCTACCAAAAGTCTCCCATGCTGATCAGCAGTTTGTAAGCCAGCCCATACTGTAAGATTTAAACCACCTATCGTGCGGAGGGAATGGGCTGCACTGTGAGAGATCCGAAGAGTAACATCTGGTGCTGACATATGCAGATGTTACTGTTAGGCTTACTTACCCAAAAGGTTTGCATAAGTAGCCTACCCTACAAAGGTCTAAGCTGATATATATAAATGTTATTTTACAGGAAGCCTGGAAACAAAAACCTGGAGTAAAATATAGAAAGCAGGTAGGAAGATAGAAAATAGAGAGCTTAAGGTATGACAAGAAAATTCTGGGGTAAGAAGATATGTAATTATGAAATTTAAACTGTATAAGGGAAGTGGATTTGAAGATTAAAGATAGAGGGATAATATCAGGCCTTTGGAAATTCAGCCTCTTGTGTTTACTTCTGAGCATTACAACAGAGATATATCGATCATTTTTGCTCACACAAAAACCTGAATATCGAATCAATGTTATATTTATTTGTGAATTTAGTGCTTATGCATATACAACCCCCTAGGAACCAATATGGAGTTGTTGATATTTATTTATTCAAATGTGGCATATTAAATAATGTCCCATGGTGTATGGTAATGCAAAGACAGAGGTAGCCTAAAAGTTAGGATACTCCATATAAACACTTTAAGTGCTATGTGAATAATTCCCAATTACACCCTGGAGTGAACATGCCCCTTTATACCTATTTTTTTTTTACTGCATATTTGTTTTAATAATTTTCTTTCCAAAATTCAAGCATTTTGAGAGTCCACTCCAGAAATCCTGTCTTTAACCCCTGGCTTGGTCGTTAGGATTACTGACATGCCTATTTGAAAACAGAGAATAACACTTAAAAAGGCCTCATTTTATTGTCACTTTAAATTTACTGCTGAATAAACTTTTATCCCTTCCATATGAACAGTATGTCAAAGTGATGTTCAGGGGTTTGAAGGCCACAACTTGGCTCCATAACACATTGTGATTTACAGTGTTTGGAAAGATTTATTTTAATCTAGAAATTGGTGGGATTATTTATCAAGTTAAATCCACATGTGTTTGTGCCGGGTTAGTTTTGTACATAAAATACATCTAACCACAGAACAATGCAATGAAAACAAACCAAAAATCTAAATCAATAAAAGGTGGGTTGTTTTACTCGTGCCACAAACTAAATATTAATGCCATCCACACACTTCTACAACGTCTTTTTACTAAATAAGTGGCCATATCAAGACTTGATAACATCAGGCTATTTCCGTACCGCATGCGCAGTACAAAGAAACTCCACACGGAACGCAGCCAACCACTGCGTTCCATACAGAAGTCCTTTTACAAACCGGAGGCGGGCCATTAAATAACCATTTAAATTAATGATTTAAATGAATTGACGGAAACAATGCAGACAGATGACCTCATTCACAATTAAGAAACTGCTGCTATTTATGTGCGTAATTTTAGAAATGGTTAAACTGCGCGTACATAGTACCTTTGTTTAAGCAATCTACGTAGGTTTTAAGAACGGTGATCCCTTAAGAGCGATTTACAAAGCCGTTCATCATGAGTTAAGTTAGAAGGAGCTTGACAGGCCAAGTTAAGAGAGTTAAGAAAAATGGGTGGGGGAGGCATTTAAATAGGGCAGAAAGGGCGCGTTTTGCTAAGTAAGTTAGTTTTTTACCAACTTAAGAAGATACATATACACGGCAAGATAAGGCTGCCTTTGGCAGTTAACAACAAAAACAAGGGTGTTTCAAGGGAGTTGCCATGCGAAAAATTGCGAAGCCATTTAGTTTCATCTCCCTTCTTAACTGTGTTTCAGGTCCAGAATACTTAAGGTAGGGTTCCAGCTAAAGATATACCATCCGTACATAAGAGTGCAGGGGGAGTGCCCTGTTCCCCTACATACAAAGTTTTGTATCACAACTTACATCTAGATACGCCCAATATAACGATATATATGTACACATGTAAGTATGTGTATTAAATAGATATATAAAGTTTGATTTCAGTTGTGCTCAATATTATTACCATCTTTGAGTACAATCTCCATATATTGTTAGTGGCAGTGTTATTCTGTGAATTGGTACATGCATTACAGTTACATTTGCATTGCTTTGGACATATTAGATTTATTTGACTTATTTTACCTTAGATGGACAAACATTTTAGCGTCTGCATATTACTTCCCTCTAGCACAAGCAAATGCAATAAGCACCATGTTCTACATTCCTCTGCTGCCTCAAATATGCTTTACATGCATGTTTGTTAATGTCAGCGTCCCCCACACTAAATAGAATAAATAGAAAATAAAATTACCTTGTAATTTAATAGTCACAGTAATAACAACAATAAAAAAAACTCTTGGTGGTTGAATTCTTTCAGTATTTAGAAAGTCATAAAAGAAGAGCTAAGAAAATACTCACAAATTATCAATTATGAAAAATAATCTGTCTAGCGAAGCTGTGCTAATATGAGAAGATGGATTGCTTGCCAAAAACCAATAACTCCATTGTTTGCTTAGCCCATACATATTCTTTTTTTTCTACTGGGCAACTTAGAATTATTTTTAAACCACATTATTTTAAAATTAATGCACCCGTCACTCAGGTGTATACTACAACAAAAGATATAATATCATACTGTGTTCCAGGTCTCATGTAGCCAAGGAAAGCAATATGGAACACATAGGTAGTTATAATAGGAAAATAAAATGTTACATAGATGTTTACAATACATAATACAGAACTTTAGAAGGAATCCACACAGCACAGATTGAACCCTGGGTGAACTCAGGCCAAAGATTGAAGCTACAGTGAAGGTCTCTTGCAGTGACATAACTGTGACACCCAGAAATTTTGGGGTCTGGGACACATCCACGGCCTGCATTGGTCCACTAATGTACAGCTAGTATTGATGTTGATGCGCCTCACAACTGGTTTTCTAGGTCGTTCAATAAATCCAAGGACGGGTAGCAAATTATGCGAGCCAGGAATGGTGGTTAATATCTAGGTTCTGCTGTTTAGTGGTATTTCTAGACCTAGCAGAGCCCAAAGCAGAACATTTTTATTGGCGACCCCTCTCAAAAAAATAAAATGATAAGAAAAGATATGTATGCGTCCAGTCATTTATTTCTGTCACCTTATATGTGCCCAGCCATGCACTTCTGCTCCTTGTATGTGTGATTAGCTATTTATAATAATTGTCATCTGTGGTGAATTGATGCATGTGCTGTTCTACACACATGCCAGTTGGAAGAGGGGGGTTGTCCTCTGCTAACTGCGGAACTGTCCAGTCTCAAGTTTTTTCCCTTGTATGTGTGCTCATTCTCCATTTCTTCCCCTTGCATATTTGTTAAGGCTCCTTTTCTGCTCCTTGCATGTGTGTCTAGCCTCCAATTCTGTCTCCTGCATGTGTGTCCAGACTCCATTTCGGTCCCTTGCATGTGTGTCCAGACTCCATTTCTGTCCCTGGCATGTGTGTCCAGTCTCCATTTCTGTCCCTGGCATGTGTGTCCAGACTCCATTTCTGTCTCTTGCATGTGTGTCCAGACTCCATTTTTGCCCCTTCTATATCCCCAACTATTTGTTTAATAACCTATTCTAAGCTTCACTTACCTTTGCTGTCTTCTTCTCTGCTCTTCACACAGCACTTTCAGCTTGAATGATGCTGACCTAAACACCCTGCAGGAACATATCTGTTTACATGACTGACATGGCCACATATGCTAGATCATTGTCATTAAATGAAACAGATTTGGTCCTACAGGACTCCCATAGCAGCCCTGTAAAACAAGACCTTTTTATGTAAATGACGCTGGCCACATCAGATAACAGATGTGAGATGTAAAATGTCTAAAAGGGGTGGGCCCTGGATCCACCACTGGCTTAGGTTGATATGTACAAAATGGTGGAGTTAATTAGTTGTTTGGCATTTGGTGGGAGGGTTAATTGGGAGATCAGTACGTTCAGGGGATCCAAAGTATACATGTGAAATCTGTGATGGAATATTAGAATAAGTATCTTGGCGTTTGTTTGGACAATTGTATGCTAACTTATTACTCCATATTGGATATAAATCAGATTCTAGTGATAATGGCCCAGATCCTGAACAACGTACGCTAGCGTATTTATGCTTGCCGGAGACGTGAAATCACTACTTTGGATGTACTGCGGCAGATGTTACGGCGCGTAACTCTGAACGTACGTATCAAGAGCGTAACTACGGACAAAGGGGCGTGCCAGCTATACGACAGCCGTAATTACGCTTCGTAGGAGGGGTGAGGCATTTAAATCGTACAGTATGGGCGTGCTTAGGCGCTTAAGTACGTGCAGCCATTACGGCCGACAGGAGTTATGCATTGAAAAGTTAAAGTAGGGTTTGGAAAGCGTAAAACTGCAAAATTATGTACGACCGAGGGGAGTGCATAGTAATTACGATAGCGTAAATATGCTACGCGTTGAAACGGAAAGGGAACGTAGGTCTGGATCTACCCCAATGTCTTGAGATAATGAGTTGTTACTCCTTTAATTACATGCTAAGGTTTGGGAAATGTTTTATTCATTTGTGTTTAATCATTGACATAATTACTTCTTCTGTTTTCTGGTGAAATCATCACATAAACACACTATAGTTCCCACCTTCATGCAATTAGGGTAGACATTTTGAAATTTAGAATGATATTTTCTTGAAGCTTCACAGCACCCGAAGTTCCATAGGTTGCCTATGTCATTAAGGGCCTCATTCATTAAAATCGATTTTGAGCTGCGATTTCACATCGCAGCCCATCTAAAAAAAATAATTTCAAATTCATTAATACGCGATGTTGTGCTAATAGAACTACAAGGGTCAGCTTTGCTGATCCTTGTAGTTCGATCAGTACAGCATGGCTAAGGTTTTCAGCCATGCAGAACTTAGGTTTTACACAGACAAAAACACGTCTGTTATACTGACATGTGTTTTTGTCAGTCCCGATGTGAAATCACAATAAAATCGCACTTCTCTGGCTGCAATTTTATTTTTGTTGATTTCAAATCACACTGAAGGCGAATTGTTCAAATCACACTTTAGTGATTACGGAGAGGGTTTTTTTTTTCTATCTTTTACATGGCAAACATCTGGACGATTTCTGTCCAGCGATGTTTGCCATGGCGATTTTTTTTTAAACAAATCACGCGATTTGGAGCTTAATGAATCCCGATTGGCGATTTTTTTAAGCTCAAATCAGCTTAATTTAGGCCAAATCGACCTTAATGAATGAGGCCCTAAGTCTTAAATTACCACTGAGCTGTGAGTTCTACAACAATGTGTAATTCACAGCTTAAATTAAAATTGCTCCAAATATTTTAGTTGTATTTCTTTATGTGATGGGAACCAGCTTTTTTATTCTTCAGCTGACTATATACATTTTTAACGGTACATGAAAGTAATGTAACCTGACCACTCACTTTCACAGAACCAGTGATTTCATGCTCCTGTGCGTTCACCATGTGTGCTACACAGACAAACCTTCTTTTATCCAGACTACTTTTAACTAAAATGCTAAACAGGTGTTTGGAGCTAGGTCTGTAACCAAAATATTTCCCCTTATAACCTGTGACTCTGATAAGGCTTAGTTCGGAAATATAGTAGTTACACATTCCTGTTATACTATTAACAAACCACTATTTTACCCCAGTCATTTTGCACAATGTAGAGTCTATTTGTACCTGTCCTGTACTAAATTACAGATAAAGTTACAGCAAATTTGTTTTCTCACAAAATCACTGAGGCCTAGTATCCCCAGAGTAATGACAGCCTTGTCTTTCATTTAGAAACAGCACCAGCATAATTTTCTGTTAAGCAAACTCTACTTCCTGTCACAATGAGACTGTTCTTAAAATTGTGAATGGGATACGGCTCAATTTGCAGGTGTTCAGGTAGAAAGGTAAAAGGGCATTTGACCCCTGGTGTGCATTTGTTACATTGGAATGTAACTTAAGTCTGTTCATGTGGATCATGCCATTGCATAAAACTATAGACTTACTAGTAAGTTAAGATGCAATCTATTCATAAGAAAATTGTTACAGAGAGAATGATACCACTGAATGGCAGTTTTACAGACAGAGGGGGAAAAAAAACAACATAGCTGAATAATACAACATATCAAAATAACAATAGGTATTTATGGGATCATAACATCCAAATGCTTAAAGGTAAAGGCTTACAGAAACATATGGATAGGGGTTCTTTTTTATGTCTTTTTTTTGTTTGTTTTTTTTATAATAATTAATTCTGTTATAATGGAGGGCACTAAAACAGGGATTAACCTTTATAGAGAGGAAAAAAGAACCAGAATATTTTAATTAATTAATTTATTTTTCATTTTCTAACTCAATATTTTGGTACTAAGAATTATTAGTTACAATATTAGTCCTGTATTTATGTTATTTATTTAATATTGGTTTTACACTTTTTGGCCTGTTTAAGAACAATTATTGAAGTAGGATTATTCTTACTTTTTAATATAAAAACCCTATTTTACATTTCCTACATGCTATTAGCAAAACTCTAACAAAACAAAGGTATTTGTTATCAGGCTATATATAGTAGTGTTTTACAATTATAAACACACATTATAAAAGAAAAGTGGGTGATAACAGACTTGACAAGAAAGGTAATATCAGAGTGGGTGCAGCCCAGAAGAAGTCCTGTAATGGGAATGGGAGCATTTGATGACTGTGGAAGAGTCACAGATCCTGTGGAGAGCAGTCGGGATGGGAGAGTTGGGAGATTTCAGGAGACATGGGAAGATATGTTTGTTGTAGGTTATGCTTTCTACATTGCATTATTATTTAACCTCTGTAAACACAGTTGTCTATTGTTTTATCATGTGGTCTAACCTGCCATTTTTAATCACATATCAAAATATAATTTATGATCACATAGCTAAATGGCATGTTGTTAAACCAAACAAAAATATGTTTGTTGGTTCTTGTGTTAATTTTTCATTTATCAAATTAATATGAGCTTTTAGGTGTACAGAATATGGTACGCTGCATATAAAACTTTTCAGTCATTGTACCATCAATTATATCCCGAGAACATAAAAAAGTCTATGCTTGGCACTCAAGTAGAAAAATTTTTATTATACCAAGGGTTCTCAACCGGTGGTAGATATATCACTAGTAGTATGGGTACAACTGTCTGGTGGTTAGTGGGGTGACTGGGCTGGGTTATAAGGAGTTATAGCATCTAAAATTATTTGTATCTTAACCATAAGGAATAACAGATATTAGAGGCTATATTTTATGAAATATGTTGGGTACTTAATGGCAAAAGTAAAATAATGGATTTGAACGTATTACAAATTATGTAATATATATGGGGATTGTATCTGCATAATAATATCACAAATTTGAAAATATACAAGAGGGAGGGAACATGGGTCTGAGAAAATATGTAAAGGAGCAAATGATTTGATGGGCTGATAGCAGGACTATAGTGTGTGTGGAGGTAAGGAATTAAGAAGAGGTAATAAAGGCAGAATGGGACTGGTCAGTGGTACTTGACCTGTTTCCATAGTGGGTAACTGGTACCCACAAAAAACGGCTGTGAACCACTGTATTATACTATTCACATGTATACCAACATTGGTGGATGTTAGTTTACCCTGTATGCCCTAGAAGCTCTTTCAACTCAATGAGGACCTAATGTTAAAATAAGCACCAAATGAGGAATGAATATACAACCTAAAATGTGGGTCATATACTAAGCGCAAAACCCAAAAAGAGAAATCGTACAGGTATAATGTAGATTCTCAAACATGCACAAATTGTGGCTGCTACCCCAAGGTGTACATATAAGTATCAGAAAAAACAGCTTTTTGACTATAAGCATATTATAAGCAAAATATCTACCACTTAATATATGATAAAAAAAAAACTACTTTTGGACTATAAGCATAGTTCAAAAAAACAAGATAAATCTTTTTAACTGTTTCAGAGTAGCTGTTTTGGAGACTTGGGGACCTCTGCCGGGGGTGAGCTCTCAATTTAAAAATACATGATAAGTTGGGACTCTTAGATTTAGGACCAGAGTAAAGCCTTGTAAGTAGCTGGTGGCTTATCATATCTTTTAATTTAAAGATAGAGGGCTGGATCCACAGCACCGGACGTCTTGCACATAAGTCCTTAAATTACCGATGATAGCTACTATGCATGCAAATGCGAATGCGTGAAGAATAGCTTTAGTTTGCATACCACCCTCATGTTCTAAGGGACATCAGGCTTCTTTGTCTGAAGAGACACTTATTTTCATACAGGAAATCATATAAGCAAATACCACGGGTGATTGGTACACAGCCATTTCCTCTACTTAGGAGCAGGTTTACCTACCCATATAGGCCTGGATTCACAACACCGTACGTGTCTTAAAATACTGATAGTAGCTACCACGCATGCGTAGTAACTATTTCACATAATCTACGTATCGTTTCGTTTCTTAGATTGCAGATATGCGGTCTTTAAAGACTTTTTGTTTTATAAAAAAAAAAAAAAAATTATAATAGTTTATAAATACATCATTTTAATGCAGTTTATATGATTTGTATATGATGACACAAAAACACCAATGTATATGTACCCTGACTGCTGAAAAAAAACTTTTTTTTTTTAATGTTAAACTCAACAGTAAAAAAAATTCAATTTTTTTAATACAGAAATTGTTTTCAGAATAAAATTATAAATAAATAAATATGCATATGTGTGTGTGTATATATATATATATATATATATTTTATAATCACTATAAGATACAAGTAACATGGAAATGGAAGGTAGATGTAAAGAACAATAATTTGTTCTCATTTCCTTGCGCTACAACATAATTGATCTTACCTAATAACTGACTTTATTAGTATTTTATTTTATTGATCCTAGTTGATGTTTTTTCAGGTTCAGCTTGTATCTCCAGTATTAACATTGCAGAAACTAAATTAGTTTCGAAAAAGAGAAAAATCGAATGCGTTAGGGAATTGTTTTTAATATAGCTTGATAATCTTAATCATTATATCTAGGAAATTATATTGTATTTCACACAATAATAATTTGACACTTTTATTAGCTAAAAATCCCCGGGCTAACAATGGTGCGTAAGGGATGTGTTAATTAAGAGTGCCGCAAATATTATAAGTGCCTGCATACAAATTCTTCAATCATCCTAACAAGGTGTTCTACAGCAAAGGCAATTTAAAGCATTTCTTCCTGGCCAAAAATGAGTCAAACACAATAAAATGTGCCGTGTTTCATTCTAAAATAAATGACACATTGGATTATTTTATGCAGCCAATTTGTGTGCTGCTACTAAATTAAACGAACAATGAATACCATAAATGTAATTGGTCTACTGTAAAATATCTGTACAAAAGACTTTAGTTGAGACCTATTGGAGTATAACTCATATCACAAGAACAACTGTGGAATCTCCTTAACTATCAGTGTTATGAACATTCACACATTAATACAGGTAGTGGCAGGAAAGTCTCATCAAGCACAGGAGCATTAGATGGTCTGTGGTGGATTTGTTTTGTTCTGCAAATACTGCAAAGATGTTTTTATTTGACGCTAAATATTATTCAGGGTAGATATTTCACTAACAATCAAGGTGCATAAGATGGAAGGTGGATCCAGTACATGGAGGTACTTTAAGAACGCAGGAGGTGTGAGGATACAAGTGCAGCTGCTGTGAAGGAAGAGATACACAATGGGATATAGTAGTCAGGAGCCATCTTGATTGGGGGTGAAAATTTTACCCTTAGAATAGATCTCTAGTTATCCAGCTGGACTTATCATCCTACAGCCTCTCCCCCTACTGAAGTTTTTTTTAACTTCATAGACTTCGTTTTGGTATTTGGTTTGTTATTGACTGCCTTTCTTATAATCCTATTTTACCAGTGGTATGCCATTAGTGCTGTTATTCACCTAACCTTTTCTAGAGGTCATTATCCTTGCTCATACAGGCTTACGGCAGTTCACCCCTACCTTAAAATTTATGCACCATCCCCATGTAAAATGGGGGCAGAGTGGAAATCTGGATTATGTGTACGGGCTGAATCTACATACCTTCCGGTCACACAGAGCAGAAGCACTTTCACTTCCTGCACTGTTTGGATCAGGGTTGCCTACTTTTTTAGTTCTTACCTCAGATAGATTCCGGTATGGGGACGTGGTATGATGAAGCAATTTATGCAAATCATGTCCATAATCCCCACCCCTTGTCAATTACTACTGTAATTCCTAGTGTTCCAAGGGTGGACGGGGGTTGATTACATCATCAAGTCCTGCCCATCCCTAGTAAATCTAGGGATTACAATAGACATTCATTGTGGGTCAGGACTTGTGGGAGATTTGCCGGCTCTCCCAGGTGTCGGGACTTGCAGGCTCTCCTGGAACACCAGGAAAACTCCCTAGATTTCGAGAGAGTTGGTAACCCTGGTTTGGGTCCAGAAATTTGACTTTTTAATGTGGCTCTTGTGCATGCACGGCACTACCAAAAATGGGGCCAACCCTGGCATTCAGGAAACACCTCCTTTGCTTAAATCTGGATCTGGCCCAATTTGAGGTAACATTACTTACAGTAACTAAGAGTGTAGTTGATAAAGAGTCATCCATCAGTGGTGGTATAGGCTAATAGATATGAACAGTATATATAACTATATCTAAAAAAACAAAAAAACAAAAAACCCCATAATGCTAACATAGGGTCTGTCTATGACCATTATGGGTAAAAAACAAACAAACAAAAAACAAACAAACCCAGACTGGATTGGTCAAGTGACTTTCATCTACCATTCAATTCTTTGTTTCAGTGTTAGCATTTACTAATGATCAGGATGGGCATAGCTGTATAAAAATGTAGTATTTTTTTTAATCAGTGATCAGCTACAGACGTACAACTTAGCAGGTCTGATCCAGACTCAAATGTAAAAAAGAACACATCTTGAATTCAGAAAACTTGCAGTCAAATAATGTGTCTTTTAAGGGAGTCTCTGGATCTGTGCCCTGTTGTGTACAAATACCAGCCAAGCACAATAAGTTATGTTCACCTTTTCAGACATCCACATGCAAGTGTGCTGTTATGTGTAAGACATGTTGGATATGCAGCATGTGAATATCCTCTTAACCTCAATGCAAATGTTAAAAATAAATAGTCATAAATTAAATAGGTATTAATAAAAATGAAATTAGTCCAATGAATTTAGTTTTTTAAAGCAACATTTCTCTTTATTTTAGCTGTCAGCACAAGGCTTAAGCAACATTTCCATATCTTAAGTGAAGAATTTGCAAGCTTATAATGTTACTGTTTCATATAGCTGTGTATCCTGGCTGTCAGCAACTTCTCTGATCACTGATATACTTGGTGTACTTACCCAAATGCTCAGGGTCTGGAATGGATTCCTTATTGTCCAATCACTACATTAGTCCACCCCTTCCCACCCCTGTGAAGCAGACTGTTGCAGCAGTGAGCAAGGAGTCTGAATTGCCGCATTTTGTATACTCTTCTTATCTGGCCATGCTCAGTGGAAAAGTATACAGGCAGACATGCTATCTCAATGGGGATCAGACCCAGAGAGTGTTTAGGCGTAATTTGAATTTAGTGAGGCATAAAAAAAAAATACTTTTTGTTTGTAACATTTCTGCTACAGATCTGTGCTGTCTGGAGACACAACACAAAAGACACTAAAGTATAATTATAATGCAACCATATATAGTATGAATAGTGTGGCAAACTTAAATGGAAAAGGTTTGGAGGAATAAAATGGAACCAAATTTGTAAATCTGTGACTGAATTATAAAAAATAGGGATTTATTTTCCCCTTGGCTATACAACTAGAATATGGAGCATGGTAAATGGAGCCCTCTAGTGTTTTTCTCTATGGCAGTCTTCATTGATTGCACTTTTGCTCTGGGCTTTTATATATGAGAGATTCACTCTCTCAATCAATCAGCAGATCAGTATTACTCTATAATACCTACATATGGAAGTGCATATATAATGTCATTAGTCTTCACATTCTAATCTTAAAATGGTTTGCTATATGCTAAAGAGTCATAGAAAGTACCATTTTACTTATACAGTCAAAGCATTTATCTCCAAGTTAAAGGGGAATGTTCATTACCATATAAATACATTTTAGATTTACCAAGTGAAAGCTTTCATGAGATACAATTTAAAAACAAACAAAAACAAAATATTATTTCTTTTTTTTCTATGTATTTTAAACCCAAAGTAATGATATAATGGAAGTAAATGCATCCAATTATTCTGCAAAAATAATGTTCTCAATACCGATCTGTCAACTGTTTTTTTTATATTAAGTATGTGTAATACTAGGTAATCAAAGTAAAAACTTTAATGCATACCCTTTTTTACCTTTAAAGGGATTATATCACAAAATATTTTAAGGTATGAATACATGAAATCCAATATACTAAAATACACAGATCGCTTCTATTTTTTATTTTTTGATGCTACCTTTTTATAACTACAATGTATTTTGCTCTATACCAAACACTTGTAAAATTGAAATATGAGTACAACCCTAAGTTATCTTTCTCCATTGTTTTGTATTACATACAGTTTGCAGTTTTTTTTATCTATCTATCTATCTATCTATCTATCTATCTATCTATCTATCTATCTATCTATCTATCAGTCATGTAACAGGAGTATAGGATTATCTGTAATTCTGTAATACAATCTTCACGTGAATGTGATGTTTCTCTTTGAAAAGACTGAAACGCACGTAAATTAGCTCTGAATAGTTACTGAGCACTATATTATACTATACAGAACGCAGGTGCCTGAAATTCCATTACGTGCAGAATTCAGTCTCCTCCTCGTACTCACTGAGACTGGTACAGGATACGCATGGTGGGTGGGAATTGCCATTTAAATTGTACAGTAAGTTCTCAGAGAAGAGCACGGAATACTTAAGGTAGGGTCCTGAGAGAGAAAGAGAGAGAGAGAGAGAACCCTGCAATCCTGCATGCGGGATTCTGGTTGCTAAGATCCATACGTTAGTCTCTGTTGCAGATTGAACACATTATTCTGGATCAGGCCCCATATAATTTAGTAATTAAATAAAATGGTAAAGTGGTATATGATGTCCAAATCTCAGCATTGAAGCAGAGGAGCATCCAATTACAGGACTGGATTCTGATTAATGTTAAGGGGTATTTTCTGCATTCATGGGTACTGCAGTACAAGGACAAAAATTCTGGATACAGAGAATCCAAATCCGTCAGATAAGTATTATGATTGTGTGGCGGGACAAAGCTGAAAGCGGAGGTGCTTCAGCTCTGTGGGAGGGGCTAGTATAATTGCCATTTCCACACTGCCCCCATTTTACATGGCGATGGTGCGGAAATGTTAAGGCAGGGTCTGTCTAGCGTAATTTTGTACGAGAAATGGGAGTGGTCTCCTCTTGTCTGTGCAGTAATTAGGTCTGTGCAGCGGGGAGTCATCAGCGTCAGTGTATCGATGGATCCAGTCCATAATTATAAATGAAAAATGGTTAACTTGGAACATCACTTTATCATTTAATTGAATTACTGATAGTAATATACTTCTCTTTTGATAGAAATACCCATGCAGCAAGGAATATTTTTACTCCAACATAAAACCAGGGTTGCCGACTTTTTAAAGCTTCCGAAGGGAAGCCAAACATGCATGCAGGGGGCGGGGCTTTTATGCAAATTCCTTTATTAAGCCCTACCCCTTGACTATTAATGACCCCTTTTGGGGTTTAATAGGGATGGGGGCAGGGCTTGATGACGCAATTTGCATCCTCAAGTCCCTCCCTGTCCCTAGCAACACTAGTATACTAGTGTTGCCAGGCAGGGGGACAGGACTTGAGGATGTGGTTTCATGGAGACCACGAGCTTCAAGTCCCTTTCGGCAGATTTGCAGGATCTCCCGGGATACTGTGAGAACTGCCCGAATTTTGGGAGTCTCTTGGACATCCCTGTATAAAAGACGTTGCGTGATGACTACTTAGGACCTCTTTATGCAATATACACCCTGTGATCATTAGAAAAATATGCAACTGCAACGGTGTTTTAGGTGTATATCTGAAAATATGGTTGCGATTAAGTTTGTTTGTTTGCCTCTTTTTAACTGCAAAATACAGCTCAGAAACACAGTCCATCGATTATACAGCATTTTGATCTGTAGAATATTCTGGAGCTCTCTATGTACTTTTATTTGGGCAATTTCCAAAAACATAGGAGGATTTACATCAGATACTTCAGATATTAAGACCTAATATGCACACAATAAGAAAAAACATGGATGTAGAATGTCGTTTTTAGGCAGTATGAGAACATTACTCCTATGTTTTCTTAATATGCAATTACAACTAATTAGATAGTGGCCTACCTGTTGCTACGACTACACTAATGCACAGGCCATGCTCTGAGATAAATATAAACTGAGCAAATGTTCTTCTATTGCAACAACACTGATCAATCATAAGCAATGTGTTTTAATTAAAATTCCAGCTCTTTCAAAGCTGCACAGCAGGCTCTCTATAGAGGAACACTGCCCTCCTGTGTACAGACTCACCACAAATCAGCTTCATTTTGTATGGAACATTAAAAGATAGAAGAGACCTTACTCTAGCTTGCCAAACATTTGTTAATATTTTCTTATATTTACATAACCCAGTCTTTTAATCAATTAATTGCCAATAATTAGAAAAAAGCATCTGATTCACAAAAAAAGCAAATAGATTTACAAAAACTGTAGTCAGTGAGAACATCCTATTTAAAGTTAAGACTGTGACACACAGAAATAGACAAATTACCCATCCCTGAGCATAACATCTGTTAACACACTGTTTGCATGGCAGACATAGAATGAATAGCAACTGTGGAATGTTTATTAAACTCTTTTTTCTGAGAATTCAGTCTGAAGCAACTTGTGGTGTCTCTTGTGGCTCAAATGGGAAAGTAAAAACGTAATTAATGGTAAGCAATAGGAGGAGTTACTAAGCTATCTGGCGTAAACCTGACTTTACTTACAGTGCCATAAAGTAATAAATTATAAAATGTAATTATATATAATGTAACAATAATTGTGTACCCCCATGTTTTTAAATAAAACAAATAAAAGGTGTATCTCTTCTTGGCATACGTAAAAAAAAATTGGGCTCTTTATAGAACATAAGGGAACAATTATTGGGTTTTATTGCTAAAATGTCAACAGAGATTAGGATAAAGAATTAAAATGAGGGAATATGACATCTTTGCTTACAACCAGTTATTTTTCTTGTATGGATATCCCCTAGTTGAGTGTATAGCACAGAGGACTCATGTGAAATTATATTATGACATTTTTTGGCCGTAGCTTAGACTCTAACCCACTAGTTTTTAAAGAAACATTTAAATCAAACAAAATCTTTATAGTATAAAACTGTGTATTACATACAGGTATTTAAATAATGACATTATTTAAATAGTTAAATAATAAAGTAACTTTGTTAATGTCAAGGTTATTCTGCTACGAAAAATGACAACAGCATTTCCAAGATTCGAACTGTTAAAGAGTTTTCTTAATAAGATTTGTCCAGCAGCAACCAATCAGAAGAGACATTCATTAGTGTTACTACTGTATATTAGCTTGCATGAAGCTGATATAAGATTGGTGCAAGAGGGAGAAGCATATAACTGTTGTCTTCATAATACAAGCTCCAGCTCTTCTATAAAGAACAAGAGTAATGCAAGTGTAAGAATGCAGTTGTGGCACAGCCAAACAGTCATAAAGTATCCCTTTATAATTAAGTAATGTGACATGTGGTTGGGGTTTAATGCAATAAAGTCCTTTGTACTACTTAATATGAATTGTAGATGTCACAAAGTTACAAGTATGTGGCCATACAAAATAATAATGTTGGAGAAGTACTTTCCACCAGGTCACACAGTTAGGAGATAACATATAAAAATCATTTTTACAGATATTTTGGTGGTCACTGTACATGTATAAGTATATAAATGTATACAGTATAGTATATATAAGTAATCTAAATGTTTATGTTTGCATTACAATTTTTTTTTCTATAACTTGAAAAAATCCACCTGGAAACTTTTACAATTTTTATAATGAAAACCTTGGATTAGGATTTCACAAAATATGATTTATGCCAAAGATTTAACCAGATCTACGACAATGGAGGGTAAAAGAATGATAGAAAACAAGACACATATTAATGCACTCTACAGTGTAAGAGCACTCTAATGGAGGGGACGATAGCAGGGCTAATAGTATCTGAAGTAAAGACAGGACATTTAGGTCAACGGTTGCTGCTTTCTGGTGCCAAAGAAGATTTTAATGACATTTCTTTTAATGGACCCAATCTGTGGAATGTCTGGAAGTGGAGCCATATTGGAAATGTAACAGTCCGTTCTAAAGTACAGAATACATCTTGTTTTGGACGCAGGGACAAATGCCAGTCAAATCTCTAATTGTTCTAACGATACCAAGTGTGCTTTGTAAAAGCAATTTAGGAATATCAAATCCAGTTAGTCTCCCCTTCATATTTCATGTTCAATGTTCTTGTAAGTAAGATATGCACTTTACTTCTCTCATTCAGTTATGAGCGCTACGTAAAAGGCAAGGGCACTCTTTTTTTCCCGATAATGCACATCTTAAACTTTTCATTAAACAACCACATTTAAATTCTACCTTTTTCTGCACTCTGACATTTTTGTCTGGCATTTTCATTAATTTTGCGACATACATAAATGTAGCTGAAATGTTAACTGATCAATACTTTGTCTCTCTCATGTAGCACTAGAACAGCATTCCCAAAGGAGCACACAGCAGTACAGAAATTAAATGTGTAAAATATCAAATGTTAATGTTAAACACAGCAGCACTTATAACGACTGAAAAGGCTAAAACAATTCAAAATGGACAGATGGTACCACAAATTATCTACAATCACTTTTAAAGATTAAAGTTTGTCCTGTAGAATAATTCATTGACGCATGCTTAAGTGTGTCCTTTTACTGATGGCTCAGTTGTCCAATTATTTTTTTGCACTCGTTACAATGAGAAATGAAAGCAGCGAAGGAGAAATAAAAAAAAAAGCAAAGAAATAAGAGCTGGGACAATGCCATGTAATAGTACTAGACTTCGTGACGTTAACTAAGCACAGTATGCATACTGGGAAGAACTGGTAAAGGGAGAAACTTTAAGACTAGGTGAACGGCACTGACTCAACACAAGCTTTACATTTCTTAAATGCAACCCATGCAGACATATATTTATGGTCCCCTTCATAAACTGGATAATGTAAGTAACAATGCCTTTCTATTTACATCAGTAAGGACATTACTTGCTTACAGCCTCGGAAATGTAAATTAACCATAGAGTAACCCAAGAAGCTGAATGCAGCTTACAGCTAAATATATATATAGTAAGTTGATGTAAACAGTAGGAATGGTGCAGTGCTAAGCAACAAACTAGCTATATATACATCTATGTCATATACACTTATATGTAATAAGCATCAATATATATATATAT
>WWET01000166.1:93944-122525 GCA_011038615.1 Limnodynastes dumerilii | reverse complement strand
TATCTATCTATCTATCTATCTATCTCATATCTATCTATCTATCTATCTATCTATCTCATATCTATCTATCTATCTATCTATCTATCTCATATCTATCTATCTATCTATCTATCTATCTTACTATACACACTTTCATCACAATACATAATCCATTAATGTATAAGGATAGATATCTCCGGTTTTAGACCAAACAGTTATGTGGCAGGGGAGTTAATATTACATTGAATACTATTTTCACGTTTATAGAAAATTAATCGTCTTCCAGACCACCTGGACGGCAGGACAATCCCATATAAGAATAACAGAAGGAGCATTCCTCAACCATTTTGGATGTTTACTAGAGAGGACATAACCAAACCGAGCAAGTATTTGTGTGGAGAGGTAGCATGCAGCCTAAACCTAACCTATTACCTGCCACAACCGCCACAGCCTGTAGCTATTGGGAAAGGGGAAAATGGTTCATGTTCACAATAGCAATTTTCTTTGTGCAGATGGTCTCAAAAGAGACAGCAGCCCGTCTTTCATGTGCATGGTAGGCTGGATCTGGCATCTAAGCTTTGAACACAGTGCCAGCTTTCTATGTATCTAATATATATTTATCTAATATTTGTCAAATATAAATCTTATATCTATCTAATATGTATGTATGTATCTAAACGCCCACCCACATACATATAGATATATATCACAATATAATAAATACTAAAGATATATAAACAGTAAGACAGTGAATTCTATTTTTTATATGCTTTGAGGGAGTGGGAATTAAAGGATGTGTTAATACAGGCTCTTGATTAATTGTTATGCACCAGGTTGGGTTGATGACATTTATAACTTACATTCCTTTTAGAAAACAGAACGGATGAGATAATTATGTAAGACAGAAGAGGATTATCATACCAAGAAAGCAGCAAGACTCCTTTGGGGTGAGTCCCAATCAAAGCAACTGTTAATGTAGTAGGCAGCA
Organism: Limnodynastes dumerilii; assembly: GCA_011038615.1. Taxonomy (NCBI): domain Eukaryota; kingdom Metazoa; phylum Chordata; class Amphibia; order Anura; family Limnodynastidae; genus Limnodynastes; species Limnodynastes dumerilii. Next base: position 121,558 of record WWET01000166.1, on the reverse strand, counting down.
TTGATGAGCACCATGACACAACACTTCATGCGGATAAAGTTCCTTAGCAGTAACTGCGAGAGAGATGAAAAGATGAAAATATTATCAGAACAATTAAGTCTCCGAAGTGGCCTGGAAGGTTGACAGCTACTTCTAGATAATCATGGTTAAAAGATATGTTTTAAAGGAAGAGCTTGAAAAGGTTCAACACAGGGATCAGTTTAAATCAATAGAGAGAAATAACAAGGCTGAAATTACACACTGTTCCCTCAAATAAACGTTAACATTGTGATGAACTATTTATATCATAAAATAGACAACACAAAGGGAAAAAACATCATTATTTTGCTGCTGGAAGTGATGCTGACTGATCATGTACATATTAGAGTCATAGGTTACAGAGCAATCAAGCACAACACACAAGTCAACCTAGTGGGAAAAAATGCTTCAAGTGAAATTGCAGAAAAGCAGAACACTGATTTTCAACTGCTAAAACTGAAAGTGAATTTGGGACAAAAACTAGTTTTACCATAGGGAATTTCAACTTTCTCTTGATATTTTGCATAAATATCTACGATATAATACAAACCTCAATCTCAAAACACAAGTTTGCAATTTAATTTAAAGCTAAAACAAAAAAGCTAACTTTTATAGATGATAACGTGATTTGCGACCTCATTGCCAGTTGGTCACCACACTGGTACATGATGAAACAACTCATTATCAAACCCAGCCCAGCTCCACAGCTTAATGTTGTGATCCACAGCAATGTCATGGCGAAGGTGGAGCTTGCACTGAATGACTGCACTGAAGCGGCTGGGAGGAGCTTGATGATGCAGACCTCGGGAGCGTAACAGCTGGATCCACCCACTGGAATCTCCAGGAAAAAAATAAATATATATTGGCACGTATGATATACCCTCCTCCACTCTCACTACATACTAGGAGTGCACTGGGTCTATAAAAAAAAGAGCTATACCGTACAAAAGTGATATTATAAAAAAATATATATAAACTGTACCACTTTCTTCTTTAAAAATTTTGAGGTATACTCCTAAAACATGGCTTGGCTTACAGCTTAAATTAATCATTAGAGTTAGGGAATAATGGGTATGCTTAGCCTGCACATCGCTTTCATGTTACCCGATGCTCTTCAAACAGCAGAATCAGAATCAGAATCAGCCATACTTACTAGGTTTATGGTAACATATATGGTGATTTACAGCCTGGTGATTCAGTGAATGGCACTTTTATCACACAGTGCTGATGTCATGAGTTCAATTCCTAGACTAGGTCTTATCTGTGTGTAGTCTACATGGGTTTCCTCCGGGTGTTCTTGTTTCCTCCCACACTCCAAAAACATAAAGGTAGATTAATAAGCTGCTGACTAAATTAACCTTATTGTTACTGTTTTGTGTGTGTGAGTGTGTGTGAGTGTGTCTGCAGAGCTTGAAGTAGGGCGATATACAGAGGTATGACATACCACCACTTCTGCCACTGATTTCATACTAATAATAATGGGCCAGATCCAGAACAACGCTTGTGGGCGAATTTACGCGTTGCGGAGACGTAAAATCGCATTTTGGTAAGCACTGCGCATGCGCACCATAGAAAATACGCTCCGTAACGCAGCGTAAATGTGAACGTATGGGCCATTCACGTATGTGTCATGTAAATTCTTAGTATGTGTCGCGTAAATCCTTACGTGTTGGGCGTGCCATTTTACGTGAGTCAAAAATACGTCTGAAATACGCTATGTAGGCGGGGGTTTGTATTTAAAGTGTACAGTATGGGCGTGCTTAGCTGCATAAATACGTGTTGCCCATAAGTACGTGAGCGGATCACATCAGTTACGTGGGCAAAAGTTAAGGTAGGGTTTGGAAAGTGGATCTTGGACAAAATACGTACATTCAAGGGGTGTGCCAAGGGGAGTGTATAGAAAGTACGCACGCATAAATACGCTACGCGAGTAAACGTATTGCAAGCGGAGTTCTGGATCTACTCCAATATCTGTTTGTGGTGATTGAAAGAAAAAACTTCTACAAAGTACAATAAGGCCCTACATATATATATATACTCTTTATATTACTTTCACCTACTTCTGGAAAAATGTCTCAGACCAATCATTAAGTAGTTAAGCAGTTAAGTCGTTTTTACAAACATTACATTAATATATAGATTATACCATGTGTTTGTGAAAATATTTTGGTACACAGCGGCAACTGACAGACATAGGGGCCTTTTGGAACATTTTCAGTTAAAGTAAAAAAGTAAACATACATCTACATACCATAACTTGTGCAGGGATATAGGGTCTGATTCAGAGATCCGTCGGCGATGAGATCACAAATATACGCGTATAAGTGGCAGGTCGGAGCAGGTTACATCCTACTGAATAAACAGTTACTCCCCTTGCAAACAGCGGCCGGACCTAAAGTTAGACCTGCATTGACTTGCCCTATCTCTCCGCACTCACTTCTGACCCTATGTGCATTAGTTGCGTATATTTAGGATCCTAAGTCTGTAATCGCGCCCACTTTCCCTCATCTCAATGCCTCCCCACGCCCATTTCTATGCAAATCCTTAGGTCCGTATATTTCCGCTGGACTTAGGGTCGCAATTGTTTCCGACCGATTCACAAATCCGACCTTAAGGCATTTCCGACCCTATCTTTAACGTAGACGGCGTTGCACTATTACTACGCATGCGCAGTTGATGCAAAAACCCTAAATATATGCACCTAACTATCATTAATATCGGATCTCTGAATCAGGCCCATAGTAACTTCCATAAATAAATTTATGACCCCCGTTCCAAGTCATACTCTAATTTATAGGTGTTGAACATCCTAAAAACATTAGATATTTCTCCTTTGACTAATTAGTGATGACTAGTATTTTTTTTTCAACCAAGCCTATATAACATAACTGAATTCTGCTTCTAATTATAAAGTCTGTTCAGTGCATGAGGAACTTTGTGTAAATTGATTTGCAGAAGATTGCTGTCCATCATATTCTCAGCAGGTGCAAACTATGGAACACCTTGCTTGGGGCTGATTTGTAGGTTGGCTTCCTTCTACCTTGTTGGTTCTCTTAATTGCCAAGGTTAAAGGATGGAAATGAGTGAGATGTGACATTTCTGGGACAAATAAAAATGAGTGTGTAACCCCTTGTACACTACAATGTCAGGGACTATTTTCATACTTCTGATATATTTTTAGAGTCCTCATGCTCTTGTGTGCAGTTTGAAACTCTACCATAGCAAGCATGAAATATCAGTAAAATTAACCACGTCATGAAAAAAATCTAATATGGCATAAATAGTGGTTAAAATCAAATCAAGAATAATTTCTACATTAATTACTTTGGTTTCAGCATTTATTTGCCTATCATCAATAAACCAAATACTGGGTTATTGAGGCTCAATACAGATCTGGAAATAGGACAAAAATTGTTAGACTTGATATGTAGGATAGTTTTCATTGCCTCAGCTGCCATTTTTTAATACAAAGGAAACAGAAGCAATAAAAAAATTCATCTTATTTATATGTGCCCCCACACACCCCCACCGTGATCCATTACAAACCACTCTCAGCTATAGGAGTATATTATACCAATTAACAATTATCAACTGATTACTATCTACCTCACTGCCCCCCACATGCTTACTCCTCCCCCACCTGTCACTCAGCCCCTGCAGCGCTTTTCATTCTCATCCAAATCCAATTGTAAGTCTACGATTGCACGGCTGTGATAGGGGAATGTCATGGGTGTTGTTGGGTGTAGGCTTGCTACGTGTGTGCGTATAATTGCAGACTTTGGAAAAAACGCATCTCTGAATCTGGTCCCTCATTACTGAATGCAAGTGTTTTTCAAGCCTATTGCATTTGGCATGTCAGATCTTATCTGCGAGCAATATTTATAGAAAGTCTCTAGTGTAAGAGGGTGCAGCCTTACTCCTGAAAAAAAGTAACTTTGTGGTAGCTAAAAAAAAAATACTACAACCAGCTATACAACAGAGCAAGAGATGAATGAAGCAAAATTCCACAGCAACGAGATATCATGATCTATATATAAAGTAATAATATAGGGAAATGGGACATGATATCTTACTGCACTACACTGAAAAAGTGGGTAGAAACATTTTAGTGTCTTCCCTGCAGTCTATAAAAAATATTTCTTATAACAATAACAGAATATACTTCTATACCCCATGGTATGTATATAAAACTTCCCAAATATTGGCAACGCTATCTTTTGACAAATTTGGGGCACATTTAGTTTGGAGTAACCTCTTTCTGTAAAAGATAAGAATTGTGGAGTATTGAGGATAACTGAATAAGTAAATACCCTAGTTTATCTCTATGGGGAAGGGGGGGTATTCAATGCAGCACAACGATGGGAATCAGAATAAAGTACTGATTCCATTTATAATGATGACAGGAATCAACAAGAAGTGCTCGTTCAATCTATTGTGGTGGCTGAGGAGCGTGGACAATTAAAGGCAGCCAAATTAAACATTCCCCTATAAACTTTACAGATCGCTTGTTCTCTGTTATCAGCAATTTTCTGCAAAAGGTATAAGTCAATAAGAGTATTAAAAAGAAACCTTACAAGCAAAGGGTAACACTTATCTCAAATATCTTCAGTCCGGATAAGCTCTTGAAACTTTCATATTTATGCTTAATGCTATGATTATTGTCGTCTTTTTATATTGGCCAGATTCTAATCTGTTAAACTGCATCGTTACAGAAAATGGAGTTGGGTTTCTTATCCTATGTAAACAATTTAAATATGTCTTTCCTCCCCTCTGCATCAGGAAATCTAATAAAGCTTGACTATTATACGCTTTGCACACAGTTATGACAAGAAGAGTGTCCTTTATAATGCTTTCAATGTCATAAAGCAGGAAGGCATTTATAATTAATATATTAGCAATATCTATGTGTTGCAAATCTTATTAATGCTGATGAACATGCAGGGAAAGCAATTTGGGATGTGACGGCATGCTGTGCAAATAATGCAGCGCAAGAGGATGTGGAGTAAAATCTGCCAGTTAGATCAAGACAAAAAACACAAATGCTCTTTTAAAAGTGTAACTGTGATATAGTGAAAAGCATGTAAGTGCTGCCATCAATAAGCATAGTAAAAGCAATAGAGCATTTAGATAAAAAGTGTTCTTTTATAACTTCTCAGCAACCACATTAAAACCAAAAACTACTAGTCATGAGCTGAAAAGTATAGAAACACACTTTAGTAATGCAATAAATAAAACTACTGCCATGAAAGTTATACTCTTATTTGTCTAATATAATAAAAAACAGTGTGAGGCTTCAGGACTTAGACAAACATATTAGAAATAATGATCATATTACAAAACATACAGAGGGGCTGAATAATGAATGAATACAATGTTTAATTAATTTAATTATTTATTTAGATACCTTTAACTGACTTAAGTTCCTCAACATTTTTTGGGGAGGATTCAGGACCTGTGTGTAAATAATTTAGGGCTGGATCCACATTTAAGAAATAGAGATGACTTCTTAATGCTGCATTCTGTTGGGAAATCAGCTTCTGCAATGGGTGCAGGGCTACTTACCATGCATATGATATAAACATGGTGGGTGGCCTCACCATGTAGGGGCTGGGTTCAGCTCTTACATCTAATTATCTATTCCGTGTGCATGATGTGTGTGGAATAGTTAATGTAGCCCCCGGGACACATATTCACTTTCTGTAAGTGTGCGAGCAGGAGGAGTACCCCTGCGGTATTGTAAATCAGAAATTTCATATGTTAGCCTCTGTTGCGGAGGCTATGTTCAGAATTTTAATGTAACTCTGGACACTGCCCTTAGACCTTAGCATGCAGGGGAAATACCATATTTCCCCATTTATAAGACGCACCCTTTTGCGAAAAATTTGGGGTCTAAAAACTGGGTCTTATTCAGTGGTTGTAGCGTGCTAGGGAGCTGGGGAAATCCCTGGTGGGTCCCCAGTGCCTGCAGGATCCAACACTTATTGCCCTGCAAATGAGCCGGCTATGCTGTGCACAGCTGCGGCTCTACCAAATGAGGCTAATGTGACCTAAGGTCACATCAGCGTCATGCGGTAATTCTGCAGAGCGCGCCGTGGGGGAGAGAGCCGGAAAGAGAGCAAAGATAAGTGTGCTGCGTACTTGGAATGGGGATATGAAGGCTGGACATGGAGGGGGAACCAAGGCTGTGTGGGCACACACACAAAGAGGGGACAATAAGGCAGAATGGACACATAAAGAGGTGCAATGCTGCTATCTAGACACAGACGGAGGGAGAAATAAAACTGGGTAAACACACATAAAGAGGGGCAGTAATACTGGCTGGACACTAAAAGAGGGGGCAATAAGACTGGCTGGACACAAATAAAGGGGGCAATAAGACTGGCTGGCTTTATGTAATACTTTTTTTCATGAAATTTTGGGCCCCAAAATTAAAGTGCGTCATGGGAGCGTCTTATACATGGGGAAATACGAAATACTTTAAGTTCGATTATTGCCAACATATAGGTCGCTGAGGTCATAAGTTTGATTCCCAGAGTAGGCCTTATCTGTAAGTTTTCATGTTCTCCCCGTGTCTGTGTGGGTTTCTTCCAGGTACTCCGGTTCTCTCCCACACTCCAAAAACATGCTGCTACATTAAATGACTGCTGAATGAATTAACCGTACTGTTTGTGTGTTTGTATGTATTAGGGACCTATGTTAAGGACCTTAGTATGGAGCTCCAATGGGGCAGGGACTGATGTGAATGTGAAATATTGTCTGTAAAGCTCTATGTTATCTAATAGCACTATATAAAACCTGTTAATAAATAAAACTAAATTAATAAATAACATAAAATATAGTAAACTATTTTTAAACAGTTGTTAAACAGAAATTTAGACTTTGTCTAGGAAAATGTGAAACCTCTAAAACTAAATGGGCTTGCTGCAGGCTGCAATGTATAAAAGAATAAATCCTTAGGCCACTAATGCAAGTGTAATACAGACACAAATGTAATAGAAGCTCTGATCAGTACACAAGTATGGTAGGTTGCATATGGACATATAACAGCCAAACACAATTCAGATAACTTTACAGATATGTTTCCTTCCCTCAGCAATACAAACAGGGCCGCCATTGAAGGGGGGAACCAGGACTACTGTCCTGGGCTCACAGCTGATGGGAGCCCGCCATCATTACAGGGCCAATGTGCAGGGTTCATGGGGACCCTGCCCATGTGACGTCACATATGATGTCACATAGGGGGCGGGGCCCCACAAATTCTGGAGGCAGCCCTGGATCCAAAGCATTGTCCATGCGGAGTTTCCTTCTTAAGAAGGAAACTATGCACAGTAAGATAAGATAGCCCTATGGCACACTTAAGTGCCATAAAATACCTAAAAATTGGGGGAGGTTTAGGGCCTACACGAGTGAGTTAGATGCTGATCTATCCACACCTAATGCACTCTAAGTTGTGAATACAGTCCATAGTGATGAATGGAAATAGTATTAAGTTAAATGAAAAGAATAAATAAATGTGTGTATTTATTGGAAAAAAAACAACAATGTGCACACAATGCATACACAACTTTTCCCTTACTTTAGAGCAGGGTTGCTGACTTTCCATTGCATCCCTCCGGGAGATAGATGCCTGCCGATAGATGCTGAACAAGACTTCATGTAGCAATTTATGCAACTCACATCCTGAGGCCCCGCCCCTGACTAGCAAAGACATTTTTCAATGTATTAGAGATAGGAGTTGGGCATGATGACGCAAATGACATCATCAAGTTCCACTCTGTCACTGGTAACACCAGGAAAATTAGTGTTGCTATGCAGGTGGGCGGGACTTGAGGCTGTAGTTTGCGTTAAACCACAGCCTCAAGCCCACTGTGGGAAATTGCTGGCTCTCCCGGGATACCAGGAAAATTGGACGAATTTCAGGAGTCTCCCAGATATTCAGGGCCAGTCAGCAACCCTGCTTTAGTGAAGTGGTCATAAGATTAAATGCTATCACAATGGTTTCATATAGCCTATGGAGTGTCAACCATCAGTGGCTTATTGATTGCAAATGTCTGGTCCACATGGCTAAAAATGTTTACCTGTAAACTCTTCTTTATGCTATAGCTTGGGTTTGGATTGGGCAGCTTTACTGCAGCCTAACCCTAAATCTTCCTTCACCGCAGCCTGACCCTAACCCCCCCTTCCATGGCCCTAACCCACTCTTCCCCAGAGCCTAACCCTAAACATCCCCCTAAGCCTAAAAGTCCAAAAAGCGGGTTACTCACCTCTATGGTGGTGCTGTGACAGCACTTTCGAAAAGGAATCAGTGAGTATGTCGATTGGCATTCGAATGGCTGTCATTCGATAAAGAGACAGCTGAAAAGCAACTTTCAGCTGTCTCTACTTCGCAATTACAGCCATCAGTACGGTGGGATTCCCACCGAGCTTGGAGCAGAGAAGGGAGAGGGGGGATATGATAGCAGCTTTCACATATATCAAGGGTTGTGACCGGCTAGAGGAGGGTGGCATTTTTCAAAGGAAGAGATGTAATAGAACACGAGGGCATGAATATAAACTGGAGGGTGGTAGATTCAAAGGAAATGTGCGGAAAAATGACTTCACTGAAAGGGTGATAGATAAGTGGAATAGCTTATAATTTATTAGGTTCCATTTTGTTTTTTCACTTATACTTTTACACAACACTCATTCACCTATTTACACCTATTTACACAGCGCCTACCAAGACACTTTTTTCTTTCTTTACATTTTAAATTTGCCTCCCATGCAGTGCTACATAGTTTTGCCTAGCAGCAGATCAACAAAGAAAGTGACGGCAGATACAAGAGAATCATTAATCGTAAAAAAAACTTGTGTGTGCCCAGTTGTTTTCTGCTTCTTCTTTTGTTGTTGGTCCTAACTTTGAATCAGCCCCGGTACTGGTGTATGATATATTGGCCATTTATAGGGAAAATAACTGAAACTGATTGGACTAATAGAAATTAAACACCTTTTCAATGCACATTAATAGCTTACATTATAAACATATCAGAACACTGTGACTGATGTAAAGTACTCATTCAAGTAAGAATAAGAGCAAAAAGCATGTAAACTTGATAAGGACAGGACAAAAAAATACAAAAAACTAAATACAAAAATTAAAACAACATTATCTAAGAATTTTTTTGCAATGTTTTATTGATTGTTGTATAGTTTTAAATTACCGTTTTATTAAAAGATACAATTTCTCACTACAGAATAATGTTTTCAATGGCACGCTGTGACAGATGACACAGATAGACTTTCATGCAAAATATATGACAACTGCCTTTTAAGTATAAAAATGAATCGCATGTTTAGAGCAACATTGTGCAACTAAATCATACTTGTAGAAAATATCATAGCACAAAACCACCTGACGGGGCTTGATGGCGAAATCTGCATCACCAAGTCCCACCTCTACTACTCTGTGCTCTGAACCATAGTATTGTGAAGCAGGAGGTCATAAAGTATTTAATTAAACGTCACATAGTTGTGGATCACAGCATTAAGCACTGGTAGCAGGGGTTGATGGTTTAATTGCTTTAAACAAAACAATTATGTCACCCAAATAAAGTGTCAGATTGGACAGTTAGTATTCAACTGAAGGAACATCTGGAAAATGCTCCTCAAGCAACCATTTTTTCTTGACAGCACCTGGCCAGATTATAGTTTTCTAATCTCTAATCCTCAAATCCAATAACCACTCTTCTCATACCAACAGATATCTGATATCCGGTGCATACTTTAACTTTTCCGATTGCTGCAATCACAATCCAGCCCATGTGTCGGAAGCTGTAAGAAGTGTAAAGTGTGGATAGGGCGGAAAGCCTTCCCATCCGGGAGCATGTATGTGTGCTCATGTACAGAATGCATTAGCAAACTAAATCTGATCCGAATGAGTGGTCCATAGTTAGTAAATTGTGTCTATTTGGTTTACCAGGTTTTCAAATCACTGTATAAAGTTTACTTTTGGACATTTTCTTATAATTGAGATCACAGCTCTGACCTATTCTGTCTCATAGATTGCTTTGCTAGCTTGCCTGTGCAGTGGCTGATCAGAAAAAACAGCAAGCTCAGGCTGTTGCTCTGGTGTGGCTAGCTTAAATCAGCTCAGCTATTCAAACAGGATCTGGTAGTCTGACTACCAGAGTATAGGTTCACACAGGTTCCTTGTACGCCTCCTGCTCCTACGTTCTCCTGCTCCAAAACACTTTCTATTGTGGCTTCTCCCTGTAAAATCCATTTGCTACCTTTCATGGATTCCTCTACATTATTCTCCCTGTGGGTTCCTCTATGAAGGAAATACTAAAATATCTGCCTGCTCACAATTTTCTTCTCATTGTTTGTCATTAAATAGCATTTTATACTGTTTGAGCTTAGACATTCTTGTGTTAACTGCAACAGTTACCCCAATTACTGCTTCGTCAAATTCTCTAATTGTTCTTTGATTTCACATCACTGTTTAAAAGTGCTCCTCACCTATATGAAATGGCTAATTGCTTAGATATAATTGTTAATTATTTATGCTGGTGTTAGAAGTTTAGAATCTGAATGTAATTAAATAAAAATAGAAAGTTTTTCAATAAAAGCGGGAAGAGTTTGTATATAGCATTCAACTGTATAAAAGTCCACTTCCGTCACTTGTCTTGTTCATTTCATATTTCCAGTCTTATCCGAAAATTGCTTAGATCAGATAATCAAACGATTTTATCTAAATGTATGACCACTGATGTGCAGATCCAGTTAGGATGCACACAAGGGGCGGATTCGGAGTTTGAGAGTAAGGTTAAAACAGGTGTAAGTGTACAGCTCAGCTATACTATTTTGCAAAGTAAGGGGTGTGAATTAATCTTAAATCTTTTGCATGTAGGAAAAATTCATTACTTTTGCACACAGAACTCACATACTGAAATTTCACCTCTCAAATATAATTTTGTTTTCACTATTTAAATTTGCCTCCCCCTTGCATGGTATATACATGGTATTTCTCTGGTCTACACATGCACCTAAAAAAAGGTGTAAGTGCAGCTCTGAATCAGCTCCAAAGGTGTCAGAGAATAAGGTTTAGCTTAAGGTTGGTCATTCACCATACATTGACCCCTGTCTACATATCACAACATCAGAACATTCTAACAGGAGCAAGGGGTTATTGTATAGTGTGTGGCCAGACTAAGTCTTGGCATATTCATTTATGCAACTATTATTCATAACACAAATATATAAATACTGTGATTATAATATGTAAATATTAGTTGTTACATTATTAATGTAAAACTGAAAAATAGGTCACTAAGCTAAGTGAAAATAGGGATTTAAAAATTTAAGTAACTCCTATAACAAAACCTTATAATGAGCATAATTTCAAAAGCAACATGAATTATTTAACAATTTAACATATGAACTGCATAACCTTGTCACATTCATGTTTGAGAAGCAAGACCCTGTGTATCAAATCATATGCATGCTTTTCTGAATTTAGCTTTATCTGTGTGATTTGGTTTTCCTAAAACTGATCTTCTCAAAAGGATATCTGCCCTTATGACAACATCCCAACCCCCCCATCATCAGATGCTTCTATAAAATTCTGTTATTTACGCAGCCTGAGACAAGCATAATTTAGGTTATGATTGAGATACATTGTCAGGAGAGTGCTGAAAAGACCTGCTCCCTTGTGTATAGCTCTATCTCGTTCTTATTTTTTTTATTACTCTTTAACACAACAGACACAAATTAGATGCTAAGCAAGATTAATTTTAATAAAAAAGCATACTAATGAAAGGCCTTTAGGAAGTAGTTTGTACTTTTTCAAACTATTTTCATTTTAATTGATGATGAATGAGTGATTTTGGGTCAAGATTTAGTACTAATACGGATTATTTTCTGTGAAATAAGGTAAACAACAACAAAAAACATATACATAAAAGACAACTGCATCAATTGCATTGTTTAATCCAATAAAATAAAATGACATGAAATTATTTTGCATAGTAACATATTCCTTTCCTGGAAGGATTTCTGTGATATCATTAAGCGATCAATGTGTTTACCTGTTTAGAAAGTCTGGGTTCGTCCTCAATATATTTCTGTTCTTTTGGCATAAGTGTAGCCAGGCTGGCTTTTACCTGCAAATAATAATAGATGTTTGTAAAAAAAAAAAAAAAGACAACTTGTACAAATGATCAGTTTTCCATCTTAATTGTAATCTGTGACCGCCACATGCACCCTGATTAAAAATTCACAAAAGCCAACTGTATAAAGGACATAAATGTATAATACCCAGGGAGGGTAACTCACATGCATACTTAACAGGAGCAAAGTCACTGGCAGCAACAATAGCTGAATAGTAATATGTGGGGAGGGTACACCATGCTTTGGCTGTATTGTTTTCTCTACTTGTGTAGAGGTTAAAATGAAATGAATGAAACACTCTTATACTTTACACAATAAAAAGCTTCTAAGAAACTGAGCTCTTTAGCAGTAGAAAAAAAAAAACAAAGTTAAGACTTACAGCATTAAAAATCACATCTATTTCAAGATAGATGACCCCCTTTGTTGGCCCTGTCAGCTGCTTGTTTTTCAAGACGTAGGCTTTCTGTTCACCATTTTGAATCTGTGGAAAGAAAGACATGACAGCCGTCTGTCTCGTGGTCTCTTCTGAATACACCCCCCCGTCCACCTTTGACCCCCAGCTGCTGAAACTGACAGGGTGCCCAAAACAACTGTGGCAATTCTGACAAGTACCTGTTCATTACCAGCACCGAGTCTGTCAGGAAAAATTAACTACCGTGGGATTCAACATGGTCGTGGACTGAGGGTGTTAAATTTTATTTATTTTTCTTTTTGTGTTTGTGTGTGTGTGTGTGTGTGTTTGTGTGACAGACATTTCATATCTTGGTTGAGAATTGACTGACACTTAACAGAAATATTTTTTTTGTCTTATGGGTGGAGAGAAACACTGAGTTATTTGGCCAGTGAGTGAGACTTACAGACAGCAAGGGTATAGCAACTTTGCCCAGAAAGTCCGCACTTCGGTCTCGATCTTCATCATAAACTGTCACTTCAAGGACTGAGTGGATATCATTGACATTGCTTCATGGAAAAAACATAAGCAGAAGGAAACAATTCAGTGTTAATTATATGGTCGATAGAGATAGATAAATACTGTCAGTCACATTTATTTTATAGTTATTAGTGCGCTTTTGTTCAAGTTTAATTTCTCAAAGTCATTTTCAATATTTCATTAAAATTTATCAGTACCTGTCACTACTTTGTGCACTAAATATATTGCTTTACACTTTTCCCTTGACTATTTGTTTTCAAAGCAGGTTACATACATCGGGCTGGATCCAGACTTACCTAAGTGCTTGAACTTACTTGAACTTACTTACTGCTTGAAGTTACTCCTGGGCTAAACCATGTTGATTTCAGGGGGAGTCAAGTTAATTGTATTATTTGCATGCAGGGATATATCTTTGAATTGCTTACTGTACACAGATACTGACCAGCTTTACTATCACACTGTTATTTAGACTTGGGATAGGAAACATTACCTCTCAACTCTAATACATTTTGCAACAGATGAAATATGACTCCCCTGCAATAAGCGTGGTTTAGCCCAGGAGTAACTAAGTTCAAGCACTTAACTAGGTCTAGATCCAGCCCATTGCCCTTAGATATGGCCTAGAACTCCTTTATAGGCACAGTTGTGTCCAATGCATAGATCTGATCTCTGTCATATTCAAGGGCAACACTATTACTGTGACAATATGATTGAGTACTTTGTTCATTATTTAGAAAGCAGAAAGATAAAACATGTATTTAAGAAAAGTTTTAGTATAACTATGTTCACATGTTTTAGGAGCTAAGGAACAATAGTTCTCAATTCCTCTAATGACAAAAAAAGTTGCTTAAAACTAGTTACTCCCAAAAGTATAAATATCCTGATGTTTAATAAAGATATAGCTTAATAATAAAAAAAATCAAGTATGGAAACAGCAAAAACCAACACCAACACATAATATTTAGGCCTTTACACTGAGGTGGAGATAGGAATTGTTGTCAACTTTGGAGGGGGCCCAGTAATAAATCTCAACCATATGAGACCCTGTGACACCGCTGCCTCCCATCTCTGCTCTGCTGTCAAAACAACAGCAGAGCAGTTGCACTAAGAGAACACTGAAATGAGCTTGCGCAGCATAGACCCCCTTCAGTGAGTCAAGGGGAACACAAATATTTGCAGTGAATACAAATTCAAGTTTACTCGTAGTAAAGTTTGGAGTTTATACTGTAAAAAGAATGTTTGAAGAATATGTTCTATATGTATCCTTACATCAGCAATACTAATAACATATAAGCGTAAGAAATATTAGACTTGACGGTTACTACCCTACATCTAAAAACTGAATCACCAGTATCCCACAAGAGCCCCCAGCTGTCTGTCAAGAGGTTCCTGGTGGCGCCCAGCATCAGGTAGTCAAAAGTTGCAAAACAAATAGGGAAGGTGTAGACACTATTGTAGGGCATTCGTGGACACAATGGCCCATATTCACAGATCCGGGTGAGTTAGGGGTGTAGAAATCCGCACCTAACTCACCCATNNNCCTCCACAAACCCACCCATCCTGCTCCTAGCCGCCCCCCCCCCTTTTTAGGTACCTTATGACGCCTCCTCCCTGCCGTCCCCGGCAAATCTAAATCCCTCCCCATCCTACTTCTACCTAATCCCTCCTGAAGGTGGCATTACACTGCATCTTTCTACCTAAAATACTTCATGCAGTCTTTAAAAACCGCACAGAGGCAATCTACGTACCGAACTGGTACATAGATTGCGTAAACGACCTACTACACATGCGTAGTAGGTCCTTTACTAAAAATATGCACCTAAGAAGCGTCTGCCAATTTAACAGTATGAAACAACAATTTTTACTCACAAATATACATTGGACAAAAAGCAATATACTGGAGACTTGAAAAGAAATGAAGAAATAGTTACAGCTTTCCAATGCCTCAAATACCCCCCTGTCTTGTTGAAAGAAAATAACATAAAACCTTAGACTAGAACTTGCAGACAGAATGAGGCAGAACATATCAGTGTAAATACTCCCCAGTATAAAAATCTATTTTACAGTAGAAGGGATGGAAATATTTCTTCTGTGCATCTTCACGTGTGAATATTTGATTTCCAGAACCTCAGGTTGGCTAAAAATAATAACCACTCTCTTTTACAGCATGTAATAAGAAAGCAAAATTATATTAGAAGCTTCCTGTTAGAGGCTGTAACTCTAAATTATTCTTGTGACTCATTTAATACAACTAAATAGGGTAGCTGAATGCTTCTGACGACTTCTCTCCTGGAGTTAATCTTAAAATCTTATACCTTTGAAATAAACACTTTGCTACATAAACTAGGAAATGAACGAGGCAGGATTTACACATATTTACCAAGCTTTTGAAAGTTAAATAGAGGTGATATAAAATATAAAGCATATAGGCCATGGTTAATAAGGTGTTATTGCTAAAGATTTTCATCATACAACTTCTGCATTATAGTATGTCTGTAGCAATCAAGAAAAGTAAGATTCAAGGCTTTTTTTTCTCACTTAAATGCCAGTTTCACATACACTTCAAGCCGCACAAGACTAGAGGAAAGGTTGCAGTGACATTGTTTTACTACCTCCGAGAAGTCATCATATATTCCATCCAACAAATACAAGACAAAAAGAGAAATCAATGACAGAAATTTCTAGCTTGGGTTTACAGTTGCAATATTATTATATGGAAATTATTAACCCTGTCCACACAGTTCCATTTACATATACTTGTTTTTTTCTTGAACTTCACATACTCACAATGGGGTAGATCCAGAACGAAGTGCGCTAGCCGCTGATGTAAAAACGCTGTTTTGAATGTACTGCGCATGCGCATGGCAATTGTTATGCCACGTAACTCTGAACGTACGTACCAGCCTACTATCAGCAGCGTAACCACGAACAAGGGGGCGTGACAGCCATGCGACACCTATAATTACGCTTCAGAGGCGGGGTGAGGCATTTAAATCGTACAGTATGGCCGTGCTTAGGCGCTTATGTACATCCATGCCATTACGTACGACAGTAGTTAAGCTTTGAAATATTAAGGTAGGGTTTAGAAAGTGTAAAACAGCAAAAACTACGTATGATCGTGGGGAGTGCATAGTAAATACGCTAGCGTAAATACGTTACGTCTTGAAACGTAATGTGAACGTAGGTCTGGATCTGGCCCTATATATCAGCTGACCTCTGCACAACTGCCTTTTTAGGGAACATCCTCACTTAGAAACCTTATAGGTGTCGATTGTCAGTACCAGCTTCCTCCACAAACATGTCCTGTGTATAAGCAGAACCTCTGCACAACCAGCTTTCTCCCTATAATCTGCTCTACTAGAGTGCATGCACTCCAGACAACAGCGCTCTTCAGAGTTTTGCATGAAGTCCCGCTATAATCCCAGAGAAATCAGTCATAGACTGGCGCATAATACTGGCAGTATTCAGGATGCAGTTGCTGTGGAAGCTGAATGGAGGCTGTATCATTGTTCTAAACTATCTGGAAATCGATGAATGCAATTAGAAATAGAAACCTATTTTCCATATGGCTACAGGCTGCATTGGTTGCAGGGCGTGTATGGTAAGGGCTAGGCTGCAGCGGGTGTAGTGGATATGAGATAAGCTTTGGGATTTAGGGGAAGGTTAGGGTTAGGCTGTGGAGCATGGATGGTTAGGGCTTCAGTAGGGTAAGGTTAGAGTTAGGCTGCAGGAAATGTAGGTTTAAGGTTAGGAAAGGGTTAGGGGTAGAGTTTGGTGGATGACTACATTTGAGAAAGTGGCGGCAAAGCGACGCCTCGTGGATGACTCCAGGCATCACTTTGCCACCACTTTCTCAAATGTAGACTGCAGACTTATAGATATATATTAGAAAGAGCCAAGACCCTTAGGAATATACACAGACACACTTGACTCACCTGCTATACCAACCTGCAATTTAACAATTTTTTTAGCTCCCTGATATTTACATACTGAGAATAACCTTAAGACACTAGAGGATTATACTTAAAAAAACAAAACAAAAAAAAACCTCTGCACTTTACCATAGAGGTGTGATATAGAAAAAATAAGAGGTAAACATCAGATTATACAGCAGATTTTTTCTATCTACTTTAATTACATCTAAGTTTCAGCATTCATAAAAATACTTTTTAAAAATATTGAACATAAAGTTATTTATTTTATACTACTAATTCCCACTGTGTACCCAATTTACGGGTGTGGGTCCCCGCTTAGAACGGCCTTATCTTGATAGGGCTGTTTTCTTCCATCGATGAGGCATAACAATCGATCCCCGGAGCACCGAGCTTTCGTGTGCTTCGTAAGGTAAGGAAAAAAGTACCCCAATCCTTCCCCTAATTCTAACCCTAACCCTCCAATCTCATTACCCTAAACCTAACCCTCCCTTCCTGGCAGCCTGACCCTAACCCACCATCTCCCGCAGCCTGACACTAAATCTCCCTTCCCTGCAGCCTGACCTTAACCCACCATCCCCCGCAGCCTGACTCTAACCCTCCATCTCCCACAGCCTGACTCTAACCCTCCATCTCCCGCAGCCTGACTCTAACCCTCCATCTCCCGCAGCCTGACCCCAACCCTCCCTTCCAAACACCCTGGAGAGGTTACTCACCTTTCCCTGCGGTCCTGCGGTAGCGGTGGGATAGCGGCGGTGGTGATATTTCCGAATCAGAAACGACATACTCACCCATTCTGAAAAAAAAATTCTAAATTGGAGAGTATCCGAAACAGGGACATCCGAAAAGGAACTTTCAGATATCCCTATTTCAGAAATCAGAATTTCTAACCGGGGACTGCAATCGAAATTTACCATCTCTTTTCTCGTTGCTGTTTCAGTATACTTATTTTTATCCTATAACATGGATACTTCCTGTTTCTGGGAAACACTGGCATTAGTCAAACATACATCATATCAATTAAATAATGTTAAATGGCCCAGGGTAACACAGAAAAGAAATGTACTGTTTCACAATGTGGTAATGGTAACTGCGCACATATAACACCTCTGTATGCTACATACATATATATAGTGTCGTTTTCTTACATTTGTCATATTGACAAAATAGAAAAACAGGAACAACTAATTTGAAAGCGTTAATCATGGCCGCTCTTATGGCACATAGAGATCAAATGCAGCAATTTCTTTCCTAGTGGTCCTTTGACCATATTCTTCCTAGATCTTCAAAAGGAATAACAGCTCTCCCTAGAGCTAACCAACCTAAATATCTCAACTGGAAATTCTATTGGAGCCATCAGTCAATGTTTCATATTACAAATCCCCTTATTTGAATATTGCCATTGAAATATGATTCTTGTTTTTCCAATAATGGAAAATTTACTGTTTACAATAATATACACAAAAGATTTATCCACCTAATTTGTATTTTACTGTAATATCCAGTTAAAATTTGTTACTATTATCCAAGTGCCTGAGCTTTAATTTGACAAATCAGCCTATGACCCCAAGCATTGGCAGCCAGACTACAGATGCTAAATACCTGCAGTCTACAGGATGACATATCTAAATAGATAAATAGAGATGTGGTACCCAAAAAAAAAGCAATGCAGAATCTTTTCTGCTAACACTTGTAACTAGGCTCCTAAATCTGCCATGCGCCACAATGTCTGGTAAAAACAGAAGAGCAATTTTATTAATGTATTCTTCAACTTTACCTAGTTGGGTGGAGGCACCATGCATTTAGAAAATGATTACTGAAATTAAATCCAGTGGACATTCACATTGAAATGTTATCATCACATATAATAATAATTTTCTATTTTTGTTATTTTTTAGTAGGGGACATGGTTGTCTAAGCCATTAATTTGGAAAGCACAGTCTTTAATTTTACTGGTATAAAAGTCCAGACTTTTTACCTCGTAGGGAAACTTATCCTCAAGTTTAGATAGCCCACAACAGAGTTATCTAATCAAGGAACTATGGCTGATACTTTGGATATACTTCTGTCTATTTTTAATATTTCCATTACAAATGTTCAATAACCACTCGGTCAATACAAGACAGGCTTGGTTACACCAGCTCTTGGATTCAGTACAACGAATTTGTGGCTATTTCCAGCACAGAAATAAAAGACAACAATGAGTCTTATTTTCTAAAAGCTTTCTTCCATTCAGTGCTCTTACAAGATGCTTTTGAAAGCTCTGCCTAAGGTGACATGGATCAGGGATAGTAACAGTAGCGACAGATTTTTCCTTTGTTTGTTTCAAGTTCATCATTAGGGCTTCTTTGCTGTAAAGAGAAAGTGAGATTTAGATGTTTTGGGTTTTTTTCTTCACCAGAAACAGCTAGTTGTAAAAAGCGAAGATAAATCTGTAGGTGGCTTTTGAATATAAGAATGATCATAATTTCACGATTTAGCCGTGAATAGAGACGAAGATTATTTTGCTCAAAAAGTTTGTTCGCCTATTAAAAGTACTATGAATCCTATTGATCAGATCTGAAAATGACTGAGGAAGTTTTATTAGATAACATTGGAACAAGATCTTTTGGAAAGTTTTTTTTTCATATCAAGAATCAGGCAACAGGTAATAAGGATAATTGGCATGAAGGATATAGAGATATAGGGTGTACATAGATATTTATTTAGACTTTTTCTGGGTAAACAAGTGGTGCATTGACAACATTCTTCTCTCCTGGGGTTAGTGATGTTGGCTTTGACCACAGCTTCTGTAGTTCTGAGTTCTGATTTCTCCAGTCTCTGCTGTCTCACTCACAGAGAAAACGACAGTACTTTGTGAAACCAAGTTGTAGCATCAGAAAAAGAGAACTGACTTTTAAGTGATCACAGACATGACATTGGTGTTATTCATATTTTATTTCATCCATCAGGAGTTTTATTCTCCCATATGTCTCTTTCATCTCAGCAACATGAGCTAATGATACTGAGGGAAACTTATTGCTATTGTAGAGAAGCACAGCTTTCAAACTAACTTTAGAAGAGTTGATATATAGACAACAATTCTAGGTTTTGTACTTGTGACCAAGTGCTTCCATAACAGAATTGTCTGCAAACACCTGCTTTAGTTTTTTTTTTTGAGTGATATTCCAGCCTAAATGTTCTGCTTGCCGTTCAGATAGATTCACATCTGGGACAATGGGCCAGATTCAGATCTAAGGTCGTTTTATATATGCAAGAGTAATGCACTCCACCAGGCACTCCCCTCTAACTTATTTAACTTAGCTGATTTACGTGTTCAAAACCCTACCTTAACTTTCTGTGCGTATCTCTGTGCATACGTAGTGCGTTGTCGTTCATAAGTGCCTAACCAAGCCAATACTGTAGAATTGAAATGCCTCCTTCCACCCACAATTCATATAACCGACTTGCGTAGGGATGGCACACCCTATGGTAAGGAGTTACAAATAAGTTAGTCACGATCAGATTTACGATGAGCACATGCGCAGTGTGTTAACACAGCCAGATTTATACATGCCACATGCGTAAATTCGCTGTCGTTATTAAGTCTGGATCTGGCACAATGGGCCTGATCCAGACCTACACTCGGGTGCATTTTACGCCGGGCGTAAACGTAAAAACAGCCATTTGTACTTACTGCGCATGCGCGGGGCAGATGTTACGCTCATGTTACGCTCTGAAATTCTGAGAGTATGGGCCTTAATCGTTACACCTTCGTAAACTCGGTTGAGGGGCATGCCTGCCATACAAAATCTGTAATTACGGACCGAGGGCGGGGTGAGGCATTTAAGTCATACAGTATGGGCGTGCTAAGTGTCGTAACTACGCATTGAGCTTACAGACTCCCGCGGTTACGATCAGAAAAGTTAGGGTAGGGTTTGCTGGGCATAAGAAGGCAAAACTAAGTACGACCAAGGGGAGTGCCTAGAGGAGTGCATCATAGGTACGCTGGCATAAATACGCTACGCATATGAGTGTTTCATAAGCGTAGGTCTGGATCAGGCCCAATGCCATTAAGATCTCTTTGATTAAGTTATTGAGGTTCAGGAGATGAACAGAAAGCCTCAAATGTTGGGTCAAGACTTACATGATGGTCACCATGCTCTACAGGCTCTATTTCTGTTTTATCATAAATAAGTTTGACCTTTTCTGTAGGCTTTGGTACAGGCAAATAATCACTATGAGACACAGGCCTTATGACGGATAGTAAATTATGGTATGTCACAATGTGCTTTGAGTTAGAACTGATGTTTAAAATGCTTGTAAGACAAAAGTTCATGGATCCGCACAGTGAGCTTTTGGTTATATCAAAATCATTGCTACAGTGAAATTCTGGTGCCGATAACCCTTTGACCAACAAGTGAGGAGTAATATAACAAAAATGACAGGTTCAGTCCTTATCTTGGATCCAAATTTGCATCCATAGTAAAGCTCATAACACTTCTCCGTGAGTGGGAAGAACATTGTTTCTGACATTTAACCAAAAAGCAGCAAAAAGTGTCCAGATGGATAACAGAAATTCTAGGCATTGTGCCACTTCCAACTGAGAAGAAAGAGACTACTTCACTGTTTGTTTGGAAGACAAAATTAAGGGTCAGTAAAGCGGCTGCCCCACAAAACCTGTGGAATAACCCATGCGCAGCCTCAAAAACGCAATGCAGAAATAAAAAAGGGGGACAAAAAAAGCCCCCCCAAACACTCACTAAGTGTCTTATATATCATAATTATGGTTCTTAAAGAGGGCATAACTTTAAAATTGTGGGTGATATAAAGAGTTGAAGCCTAATTTTGAAAACAATGTAGAAAATGCATATATTAACATCTGAAATGTCCTGTGACAAAGGACTGTATTTACGGATCAGAATGAATTAGGTGCGTCAGTATCCGCACCTAACTTATCTGACCTGCCCCCCAACCTACCCCTGTTTTTAGGAACCTTATGCCCCTTAGAGAGCCATAGGGCTTCCTAATCTAACCATTTGTATTTTCTCTCTTAAGAAGGAAATATGAATGGTGATACATTCCCCACGTCCTCCCTAATTTAAATTTCTCCCCTCACCCACTCTTCTTAAAAAGGACAGATGCTGCTGTAGCTACCAAATGAGTTCAAAGGTATCCATAGTTTACTAAGACACCTTCTCTCATGAAGAATGCGAAACGCATGTCGGGACAAATGAATGGCGTGGCCCCTATGTGCACTGGGACCTCATTTTATCTGCCTCTTTTGTGAGCAATTATTATGAATGTAGCATAGAATAGGGTTAGGTACCAGCCCAGGAGTAGGTGAAGTGCAGCCGTGAGGCTGTTAGAATTTCTTGTTTTATTGAGACAATTTTTGATATTCAATAAATATGAAATATTAAATTAAAAGTTGTTATTTAAGGTGTGATAAAAGTGTGTGAATTTGTATAGTTGTGTACCATATAAGAGTTCTACTGTTTGACTCTTGAGACAATTTGTTTTAGTAAACTGTGGTACAGGAATTCCTATTAATTAAATTCCTATGTCATTTGAACTAATATTTATTAAAATAGTCTATTGTTTTAATATACAATATACAATTTTTTCTATTTTTGGTTAAAATCTTCATATCATGGAAATATTTTAATGAGAATTATCTATTGAGAAATTACAAGTATAAATACATTTTGGACTTGTGAAGGGACATTTTCAATACCCCTCACTTCCATTTCTGGGTCTTTTTATAAACTATATGCAAAAAAATTTTTTTATTTATTATTATAGTTTTAGTTCTTAGTTGTAGGCTTATTTTTTTATTTTGTATTTTTATATCATGTTTATTTTTCCATCTTATGTGACTTAGGTAAGACAAATTTCACGACTGTCTATTATTGTATTGTTATTTAGATGTGTAATATCCTGTCTTGCCCCTAGGGGTAATCTTGGACATTTGTGTGCTTTTTGATCATGGACATTATCCTGATCTGCCCCTAGGGGCTTGCTGTTGAACTCTTAATTATTAGTTAATTATCCAGCACCTGGTCAGTCTGCTCATATAGGACTTCCTCTCTCTGAGCAGACTGCTGGTCATTAATTACTTATTCTGTGTTCCTGTTGCTTGTGTGCTCAATTATCTCCTGCTTGTTACCTTCTTGTGCCTTTTAAAACCAACTGCCTTTTATCCTGTATGTTGGTTACTCTCTGGTTTCTGTATGTATTTATGTATATTGGTATCTTTGTTGGTTTTCTTTTGTGATCCATTATCTAGTGTTTTTCGGTTATCTTAATTCTAGTTTGTATCTGTGTTCACTTGTACCTTTGTATTCAGGGGCTCTAGTAAAGCCTGTAGCCTGAAACAACTCCCCCTAGTATGAACAAACTTATGATTCATTGACTCCACCTTAAATTGTCTGCACCAACCTCATATAAAATTGGGAAGATGCGAAAGTCTGGACTAGGTGTAAAGCCCCATACACACTACAGTTTTTTTAAACAATAATTGTTCAAAAACACCCATGAAAGGAGTATTTTGAACAATATCGTGCAAGTGTGTACGCTGCAATGATCATGCCTGATCGTTGTAAAGTATACACAAAATAGTTTGATCACATCTTTTAAAAAGTTTAATATAAACGATCAAGCCATTCAGTACTGAAGGCTCAACAGAAAATCGTTTGTAGTATGTATGCAGCCTGATTGGCAATAAAAATGTTCAGTAATGTCGTCCATCGTTTAAAAAACTGTAGTGTGTATGGAGCTTTAGGACTAAAAAACTCTAAAACCTAAGTCCCTTCCCCCCATCTATTGTACACATTGTAAGCAGTCTTCTTCATCCCAACATTGGAAAGACTTCCAGTACTGATACAGATTCATACATGGTGTGTGTGCATACACACAAGCAAAAAGCATTTTGCACAAGTCTAGATACGGTCCTTCATGTCTAATGATCAGATTCATTCGGTGGGAGTCCCCAGCAAGAATACTGTCTTAAAGAGGTAGAGACAGCCAAAAGCTGATTTTTAGCTGTCTCTATTTGGAACAGGCAGTCTTTTGAGATTTTTTATTTTTTTGAATGGGTGAATATGCTGTTCGGCATACTCACCCATTCATTTTTGAAAGTGCCGACCGCAGACAGTAACCTCTCTGGGGACTTTAAGGGTTAGGGGGGGTTAGGGTTAGGCTCTGAGGAAGGTAAAGTAAGGGCTAGTGCCATGGAAGAGCAAGGTTTAGGTTAGGATCAGTCTGTGGGAAAGGAAGGGCTAGTGTCAGACTGCTGGGAGAGGAGACTTAGGGTTAAGCTGCGGGGATGGTAGGGTTAGGGTTAGGCTGCGGGGAAGGGAGGTTTAAGGTTATGGAGGGGAAGGGAGGGTTAGGGTAAGGATTAGGGAAAGGGTTGGGGGTTAGATTATTTACTTGCGAGGCAGAAGCAATCGATTTCTCAGCAAGACAGAATGGCCGTTTCAAAATAGGGCCTCTCAGTGGGGACCCACACCCGGTTCATTAATACTACTATCTTTGCAATTGCAGACACTACAACAGTATCTACATTTGTTGGAGGTTTAAGTGAAAGTTATAATCCAGGTTTTTAATAAAACATGTACAAGGCTGAACGCCTGAATTTCCAACTGCAATTTAGTAATGGATGTTGGTAAATGGAGATACTATACCACACATGCGTCATATACTCTGATATACATAATTCATATGAAAAATGTCCATGTAGGTACATTTTTAAATGATACATTGTAATAGTTGTAAATTTGCATAAAACATTTTTATTTTTTACTTACAACGTAAACACTTTTTTCCACTCTGGGTTTAGGTTCTTGTACACAGTGTGAGTCATCAGTCTGTCATTGTTCAACTCAACTACACAAAATGGGTCACTTTTACCTGCAGAGTAAGAGAAAGGCAATCGGTGAGATAACATATTCAAGTCACCGTGAACACACACAGCACAAAGTACTACATAATAAAACTAAACATTAAGGGACTATTCTATGCATTTATTTAGTAAAACATATACAGCTTTGCAAATATTGCTTTTATTTTAATGGCGTTTAGAAATGGTGGGTGTGGTGTGTAAATGAATAAATATGCATTCCTTTTTAAAGCCTTGTTCTATACGGTATATTTTTGGTGTATTAGATCTCACAGTGTTTATTGTTTCTTTCACTATCATTCCATGGAATAATTGTTCAAATATAATGGCACTTTTATACCGCCCCCATCCACTCCACTACTCTTTACACATATTAACCTCACACTATTCCACTTTCCAAAAATGAACACGTCTAAACTCTTCTCTGAAATGCTTAACTGCCATATTCTCACATGACAGGAAACAAAAAACATCACATACGTCCTCTTTTGTATCTATCACCTAGCTTATGCTGTATACACACATTATGGGCCTGATTTACTAATCTGCGGGTTTGGAAAAGTGGAGATGTTGCCTATAGCAACCAATCAGATTCTAGCTCTCACTTTCCTATTACATACTAGAGAATGTCAGCTAGAATCTGATTGGTTGCTATGAGCAACATCAACACTTTTCAAACTTGCAGTTTAGTAAATCGTGCCCTATATGTCTGTCTGTATATCTATCTATCTATCATCTGCCCCTCATCAATATCCAAATCCCTTAACTGTGCCTTGTGGAATGCAAATTCATGACCTCTTCCAATCCAACAACATCAACCTTCTGACAATTACAGACAGTGGTCACGACTTCACTCATGCCTCTAGGTCTGGAAGGAAAACAGGAAGCTTAAGTTGGTCTACTTCTTTACTCATTAACACGTTTACCATTCTACCCAATGTCTGTTTACTAATATTCACATCTCTAGAAGTGCATCTGGATCTTCCACCAATTCGTTCTTTCAAGTTACTGTGTTTAATCTCCCTCTAGAAAAAGTCAGCAAAATGAACACTTCTTTGAAATCCTTTCATATCTTTTGACATTACCAGCAAAAACTTAGGTTATTTGAATATCCCAATTAAAAATCCATCTTCTAGTGATACCACTAAACTACTCTCTCTAAAGTCCTCTCTAGACCTCTGTCAGTGGAGTAATCCTTACTTATTGGGATGGCAACTGCACTGATCTTTATTCCAATCCCCCTTTTACACCATAAGGGCAAATAAGCCGCGTATACCTCACATGTATTACACGCATTGGAAACCCCCCTTTCAAAATCCTGCGTTTGCCACTGCCTCCGCTTCTTTTCTTTGCTATCAAACTCTACAAAACATTCTCATACCCATAGAAATATTAATATTATTATATTCAACAAATGTATTACTCTGTGCAGCCACTATCGCCACTTTCTAATTTCTCTTCTGCTGGTGTGGCAGTATCCTAGTTTTAGAGAAGATTGGCAGCTGCAACTGCTCTTGATCCAGTGGCTCCAGCAGAACAGTTGTGTCTCTTAATGAGATTAACAACTATTACAACAATTTATCAAAATGTGCAGGAGAGGTCTGTTACGGGATTGGAACACCAAGACGCGGAGTCTAATTACTGGCCATGATTTCACCAGAGCCCCTGATGGTGGGGATGGATTTGGCTGCATGCCAGCAGCAGGTTGCTGCTTAATGAAGTCTGATGCACAATGTCCTTTGCCCAGAGAGTGTATAGATGGTATAGAATGAGATACTACAGGGGTAGCACAATATACAGAGAGCAGGTAAATCAGAACCACATAGGAGCAGATCAGACATGAGACTCCATATGCATAAACAATGAGTGCTGTTGAAAGAGAAATAGATATGAACTAGAGACCAAGGAGGAACCAAACAACAGCTATGCTCTGGAGCACTCCCCCAACACACCGGCCTAATTGCCCACTGTTGCACCGGATCAAGGCTACCTTAACTTCAGCCAGCATAATAGTGGGTGATTACGCCGGCCACAGGGTTGTAACAGGCCTATACCCGCCCTCCCTCCCTCCCTCATTTACTTATCTTTACCTGCCTTCCTTCCGTAACGGATGCATAGTTATGGCGAGGAACGCCCCCCAACGCAAAACAACAGTTAGGGACGCCCCATCCTAAGGATCGGGTTTGTCTAACTACGCTGGGCAACATCTGCATGGCGCATGAGCAGAACGGCAGAAATGTCGTTCTTACGCATGCAGCCACCGTAACTAGTGCGGCGGCCGTAGGTCTGGATCAGCCCCATTCACACAAGGAAAGGTACTGGTAATGTTGGGGTACAATTAAAAAGCCATACAACAATCAGAACTAACCATCAGAACAAGCAATGCTAGACAGAGCAGAAATACCAAAGCAGGCAGAACACCAGACGCTATAACCAGCAATGTAAGTCTCACACTGCAGGATATTTAACAGGCACCTGTCCCAATCAGCTTCTGAGTCTGCACACACCTCCCAGCCAATTAGGAACAAGGTAGCAAAACATTAACCCCAGGTTTGCCGACTCTCCCGGAATGTCCGGGAGACTCCCGAAATTCGGTCAGTACTCCCGGTATCCCGGGAGAGCCAGCAAATCTCCCGCAAGTGACTTGAGGCCCGTGGTTTCACTGAAACCATATACTAGTGTTGCTAGGCACAGGAAGGGACTT
>WWET01000166.1:59137-93627 GCA_011038615.1 Limnodynastes dumerilii | reverse complement strand
CCTTGGTACAGGTCAGTCTGGCCAGAAAGGCATGTAAGGGTTAATCATGGTTGCCGACTTTTGGCAGCTTCCCTCCGGGAGAAGCTAGCGACGCATGCAGGGGGTGGGGCTTAATGACGCAGGTTATGCAAATCGCGTCATTAAGTCTCCCCCTCTGCCTAGCAACACTAGTATACTAGTGTTGCTAGGCACAGGAAGGGACTTAATGACGCGATTTGCATAACCTGCGTCATTAAGCCCCACCCCCTGCATACGTCGCTAGCTTCTCCCGGAGGGAAGCTGCCAAAAGTCGGCAACCATGATTAACCCTTACATGCCTTTCTGGCCAGACTGACCTGTAACAAGGTATACGTAAATCTTATTTAAATTTTAATCTTTGCTCAGGTTCCTAATCCCAAAACCCTTTTTGTGCATTTAGTCATCTTCAACTCTCCCATGCAAAACCCTGTGACCTCTATAAGATCCAAAGATCAACAATTTGCAAGTTACCGCTCTACTAGAATGTTTTTAAGATTATTCAACCATGTTAATCACTCCTATTCTAACCCCTCCCCCCAAAAAGAGGCACCCCCCCCCGTCTCTTAAATGATACATAATGCTTAATAGGGTAAGGTTATTGAAAGACTTGTCTACTCTAGCCTCATGCTTCTTTCCTTAGGGATTGTTTTGGATCCTCATCAGTCAGGCTTTATCTGCTACACTCCACAGGAGGTGAATTATTTATTCACTGCTAAATCTAAAGGATACTACTAGCATTTAATTCTACTGGATCTTTATGCTGCATTTGACACAGATGATCACACACTTCTTATAAAAACATTTCAACAGTTCACTCTGCTGGGTATACTTTGCCCGTTCTTTCTTTACTTGTTGGTGTACCACAAGTCATAGTCCTAGGTAATTAGTTTTCTTTTATTAATAACATCCTTTCAGTAATCAGTTGGGATTAAAGGATTATCTAGTTACTCCTGATCTCTGACAGTTTTCTCTTTCAATCATTTCATCTTGCTTGTATTTCTGCCATCTCAGACTCAATCTTTCAAAAATCAGACCTAATAATCTCATCTGTTTCTAAAAGAAATTATTCATCTGATTTATTTCTCTTGCTAAAATGATCTCTACGCTTGAAGCTGTCTAGGTATTATTCTTGACTCAAACATGTACTTTGTATCAAAGAAACAATGGACCGTATTCACAGACTTTTTACTGTTTTTAGATACCTTATAGCACTTATGAGTGTCATAAAGCTACCTTATCTATCCGTGCAATGTCCGCACAGACAATGCCTCCCCCACCCTCCCCGGCTAATCTAAATCCCTCCCCTTCTATCTAAACACTCCCCGCGGCGGCATTACGCTGCCTCTTTATACTTAAAATACTCTGCACAGAGGCAATCTACGTACCTAACTTGTACGTAGATTGCGTAAATGACTATTTATTAAGGATCCGCACCTAAGAAGCGTCCGCTTCTTAGGTGTAAATACGGTCCAATCTGTATTCACACCCTACTACATACAAGAAAATATTTCCTTAATATGCATATATCCCACTCAACACTACAAAAAATTATTTCAGAATCATCGCCCCATTTACCCTAGAGTCTTTATTACACGCAGTAGCAAATATTTCATATTTCAAAATGCTTCTCTAGTGTCGCTGCAGTCTGTCAATCACTACATTGTTGTACTGCATTTTTTAAAATCAAATACAAAAAACTTTTACCAACTTAGAAAGACATGAACAAAATCATACCCACGGTCTTATAGAAAACCCCCCCAGTAAATTGGCTATTTATATCATATAAGATCTAGTTTTTAAATGTTTATAGCCTTCTACCTCTGCATAGTTAAGAATAAAATGGTTGCCAACTCTCCTGGAATATCTGGACTCAATGGGCTGGATCCAGACTTATGGAAGTGCTTGGGCTAAACCATGTTGATTGCAGGGGAGTCATATTTCATCTGTTGCAAACCGTATTAGAGTTGAGAGATTATGTTTCCAACCCAAGTCTAAATAACAGCGTGATAGTAAAGCTGGTCAGTATCTGTTTGCAGTAAGCAATAAGCAAGGATATATCTCTGCATGCAAAGAATACAATTAACTTGACTCCTCCTGCAACATCAACATGGTTTAGCCCAGGAGTAACTAATTTCAAGCACTTACTTAAGTCTGGATCCAGCCCAATTTCCTTAAGTATTGCCCTAATACTCTAAAAGTAACAGTGGATAGGCAAGACGGGGCCTCAGTGCACCAATTTAGCAAACAGAGACTTCACATTCATCTCAAATATACTCCTGTGGAAAATCTGAAAAATCTGTTTCAAAGTCCACAAAGAAAAATCCATATTAGATTATTAAATGATACAGGAGGCAACTTTATGATCACTCTTCAGGGAACAACTTCATGATCACCTTTTAGAAGTCCACAAGTGTATTGCAATAGTTCTTGCATTCAACTGAATTCCTTTCCCAAAAAGTACAGAAGTGTCTTGTTAATCTGCTAAACATCCAAACAAAATATGTGGTTTTAGAAAGTCTTACTAACCAGCCCGTATGTTATCTAGGAGTACTGAGTTCCATGTTTACTGATTTGTAGTCGATTAATAAAGAAAGTACAAGGTCAGGCCTATATTGCTAATACCTTTAATAAATACTACTCCAATTCCAAAGATATCAATCCCAAAATGGTGCACACACTGTCCCTTGCACTCCATAAATACCATATTATCTAAGTACATTTGAATTTTCCAGATTCTCATAGAAAATGCTCTAT
This sequence comes from Limnodynastes dumerilii, assembly GCA_011038615.1. Classification (NCBI taxonomy): domain Eukaryota; kingdom Metazoa; phylum Chordata; class Amphibia; order Anura; family Limnodynastidae; genus Limnodynastes; species Limnodynastes dumerilii. Next base: position 90,855 of record WWET01000166.1, on the reverse strand, counting down.
TCCTTATAATACCACCTTTCATTGACAAAAGCTCTGGTCTAAATAGAATTGCCACCGCTCACTGCAAGGCCTATAAAGACAAAAAAAAAAATTCCTCTGCTGTGAAGTGTTATCAAAACATAAATTCGTTTTCCAGCCAAAACTAAACATGCCACTAAAATGAGTTTCCACTAGAGGGTAGGCCATTCTAATTTCGCAAATCACCCCCTAAGGTAGAGCTTAACTTTATGAAAAGTACGTTTACAACCACCTGAAGCAGTTTCTCCTTAAAATTATACAAAGAGATCAGATAGATTTGGTCCTGGCATGCAATCAAGAATATTGACTTAACATATCACCAACAAATATTAGGTCCTTCAGTATATGGTGGTGGTGGTGATGTGGGGGGTTCTTGAGTATCAAGGCCTGTCCTATCTTTAATTTTCCTTGGCTGTGATGTCTGTAATTTTCATGCTTAGTAGTAACGGACTGGATCCAGACTGCAGTGCTTGAAATTAGTTACTCCTGGGCTAAACCATGTTGATTGCAGGAGGAGTCAAGTTAATTGTATTCTTTGAATGCAGGGATATATCTTTGATTTGCTTACTGCACACCGATACTGACCAACTTTACTATCACACTGCTATTTAGACTTGGGACAAGAAACATCCCCTCTCATCTCTAAGACTGTTTGCAACAGATGAAATATGACTCCCCTGCAATTAACATGGTTTCGTCCAGAAATTTCAAGCACTTACTTAATCTGGATCCAGCCCAATGTGTGTAAAGTTCTGTACTTTTAATGAAATTTAGAACATTAGTAATATAATTTGGATATACATTGTACGTAAAATTTTCTGACAACATTCATTTGTTTTTAATGCTTCAATCTATTTCTGGAGTTAGTATTGATGTTGGGTTGGCAGTTCTCATAGTGAGAATGCGAATGCAATGCAAAATAGTTTTATGCAACTGTGTTTCGACAGGGTGGGTTGTGGTTGTGAGTGGGAATGGTTTGTTATTTAGATTAACAGTAAGAGAGGGCTTTACACTGCTTTTACTATACGGAATTTTAAGGTAGGGAACCTGAAATGTATCTCTGTATGAGGGAGGAGAGTGGTCTCCCATGTGCTCGCTTGGAAACATGAATACAGTGGAGCTCTGAACGCAGCACCATCGTAAGTCTAAGTCTGGTCAAAAATAAGCCCTTAATGTCCAAACATGTATCTGCCTTGTGATAACCCATGTAGCTGCCTTGTGATAAGCCATGCAGCTACCTTGTGATAACCCATGTAGCTGCCTTGTGATAACCCATGCAGCTGCCTTGTGATAACCGATGCAGCTGCCTTGTGATAACCCATGCAGCTGCCTTGTGATAAGAAATGTAGCTGCCTTGTGATGACCCATGTAGTATTTTTTATAAGCTTCGATAAGAAAATAAACTCACAGAAAAACTCAAATGTCCAAATACATCAGAAAAACATTCATGGTAACTAAATATTGTCATGTACTTATTAATAATAAAAACCGAGCGAAACATGGTTTGAGTTTTAACTATCTTATGCTAATAAACAGGATAGGCCATAAAGGGCATCTATCTGTCTTAAAGTGGAGAGAAAAAAATGTTCTCCTGTTTAATGTCTACAGACGCGGTAACAAGACTGTATTCTCCTGTATGAAATGCCAATACTGTTTTGCACCACAGGAAACCTTTATATCCTTTGTGAATTTCTGCAGTATGCCATTTTCTCTATACATTTCTATTAGATGCCTCTTTCCACAGGATTTCCTTATAGTGCATGCACCATTACTTAGGAATTGCTCAGGCATGACTTTCCATTTCCCCTGAATGGCAATGTGTGGGTATACTGCCGGGCACATATATAATTTGCTCTTTTGGGGCAAAGTGTCTGGGGTCTTCAGTAATTTTAAAACATTACAATTTTCTCAAAAACTGCTGGAGCTGAAACATCAATTATTAAAAGGGAAGATTGAAGTGCGCTGTCGTTAGTTAAATCTTTTTTGGGTAGTTTAAAATACTAGGTTTAGACAATAATAGCAACTTCGTTTTCTGCTCTGTGCAGTTCACCATCTGTTTGATTGGTAGAAAAGAAGTGGATCCTGCTGTTTTTATTGACTCCTCAATGGGTAATTTAAAAGTAAAGTGCAGCATTGCTTTGTATAGCAGTAGGGGTGCATTGCTGTGGTACCACCATATTAATGCCAAATCACAGAACTAAATCATGCCCTCATGGCCTCGGAAAACTGCTAGCCTGCTGCACGCAATTTGACATTAGTAGCTACACGGCATGAAAGCTGTCGTTACATTCAAGGCAAGGGATATGAAAGTTATTGAAATCTGAAACTTGGCTCCATTAAGATAATATCTAACACGCTCTGCAATTGTATTCTGTCAGTTGTTCAATATGTTACTGATGCAATTTGCAGAGCACATTGGGATGAGCAATCGATTATACATCTCTGTTTGCAGAAGAGAAGGTTTGAACCCTTTGATTTGTGGAGGAAGTAGAGCAGCTGAAATGAAACAGTTTTATAAAATGGTGACTGTGGGGGGCGACCATGAATAAAGCAAAATCTAATATTAAATTGGAAATCTGTGCAGACGCTAAGTATACACTCATTTATTTTGTGTATGAATTGTCATTTGCCTCCAGAGTCATTAAGCCCACGGATAACTAATTCACTGTGGCAGGCCTTATGATATTGCAATGTGGGACACAGCTTTCCAGCACTGAAGGAGTCAATTTCCCAGCTCTTCCTGCATTGTGCTTGTCAAATTAGCAATATGTTTAAAGCTACCAAACAACAATTTCCCAAAATTATTTATTTATTAGTACATTTTAAGTGTGCAAATAAAACACTAAACAAATCTATAATTGTAGTATTGTCCTGCATTTTCATGTACTCTCGTAGCAGTGACTGAAAGAATCTGTATATATATTGTGTCATTTAAACAAGCAATATATTATAACAGTAAAAGTAAAATATTATCAGAGAAAACAAATTAACACCCCATGGGGACAAGATCACCATTATTTTATCTCAGATAGAGCTACCGCATGTTAATAATAATAATTTTTCTGCTATTATATAAAAGATTTTTGTTATGGTACAATTCACAGCACAGCTTTCTATGCCAGCACTCGTTGTAGCAGACCACAATACTAGTACATACTAGTCAACTCTCACAAACTCTCCAACGCTTCAAGAAATGTGGGCAGTGTCCACTGTCTTGTGAGAGAGTGCATCACACTCCCGGTTTTGTCAGGTGTGGGTCAGTGGCGAGAACGGCCCTTTTTTTCGAAAGGGCCGTTTCATACCAGCCATTTGCAAACAGGATGTCAAATCGATTGCTTCTGCCTCGAAGAAGAGAAGCACTCAATCCTCTGACGAACAAAGATGCAGCGGCGAATAGTAAACATTATTATTATATTATTATGGACTGGATTCACACCTAAGAAGCAGATGCTTCTTAGGTGCATATCTTTAGTAAAGGACCTACTACGCACGGAGTAGTTTAGGTAAAAAGTGGTGCCGTAATGCCACCTCAGGGAGGGTTTGGATAAAAGTGGGAGGAGGGAGGTATTTAGATTAGCCTCCCCCCGGGAGGCCAAGTCGGTGCGGACAGTGCGGGGGTAGGCCAAGTCGGTGCGGACATTGCACGGATTGTTAAGGTAGCCCTATGGCACTCAAAAGTGCCATAAGGTACCTACAAAGGGGGGCGGGATGGGGCAAGACGGGTGAGTTAGGTGCGTGTCTGTCCGCACCTAACTCACACTGGATCTGTGAATCCGTTCTACTTATCTATATAGCGCCACTAATTGTCTGCAGCGCTTCACAGAATACATTAAACATTCACATCAGTCCCTGCCCCTATTGGAGCTACATACTAAGTTCCCTAACACATTCATATATACTTAACACACACTCAGACTCAATTTAGTCCACAGCCAATTGATCTACCAGCATGTTTTTGGTCAGTGGGAGGAAACTGGAGCACCCGGAGGAAACCCACACAGACACAGGGATAACATACAAGCTCCACAGATAAGGCCTAGTCTAGGAAACAAACTCATGACCTCAGCGCTGTGAGACACAAGTGCTACTCACTGAGCCACCGTACTGCCCTATTAATGTAACACCAACCCTTATCCAAAGCCTTACCGTAAACCTCCCCTTCCATTACCCTAACCCTCTCTTCTTGAGCTCTAACCCTAACCTTAGCCCGCTGCACCCTGGCACTATCAGGTTAAAAAAGGAACCCTTTTCCAACAGCAATTTTATTTGCTGAGCATTTCTATTGTAATTGAGGATTATAGTACAATGAATAGAAGAGATGACGTCAGTTACATTGGTCCTCTACTGTTTCTGATGTCATCTCTTCTGTAAAAACACTGCCCCGTAGTGACCTCATCGTCATAAGGAGCAGCCCGGATGAAGAGAAGGACGTTTCCAGCATCGTAGCAACAGGAGAAGATCCACAAAACCGGACCAGATACTCCAATGAAGATGAACACAGAAGAATACATCCTACAATGAACAAATGAAGGCTTCCCAAGATGCTGACATCAAATGGTGAGTGCACAAACCTTTTATTAATTTTATTATACATGATACACTGCACACATTACACTTAGATAAGGGTAGATGACCACCGGAGGTAAGTGCACACATTTAGGGAACATTTATTTTTTACATGCCTACTTAGTGTAAATGTTTAATGTATTTTTATTGATGAATGTATTTTTTTTTTTACACACACTACACGCAGACACGCATGGTTAGAAGCCTAACCATGCTGCTGCTGATATTATTACAAGGCTAATCAATCCTGAGCCTTGTAGTTCTATCAGTACAGCATGGCTAAGGCTTTCAGCCATGCTGCACTTATGTTTTACACAGACAAAAACACGTCTGTTATACGGACATGTGTTTTTGTCAGTCCCGATGTGAAATCACAATAAAATCGCACCTCTGGCTGCGATTTTACTTTTGGTGATTTCAAATCACACTGAAGGCGATTTGTTCAAATCGCCTTTATTGAACATGGTGTGGATTTTTTTTTCTATCTTTTACATGGCAAACATCTGGACATCATATCCAGCGATGTTTGCCATGGCGTTTTGTTTTCACAAATTACGCGATTTTGAGCGTAATGAATCCGGATTGGCGATTTTTTAAGCTCAAATCACGTGATTTGAGGCAATTTAGGCCAAATCGACCTTAATGAATGAGGCCCCAAGTCTTCTAGAACATTCCAATCCCATCAACCAACTCAACAACACTGCTAATTTACATTTGTATCCTCACACTTTCCCACCTTGACCACTGTAACCTACTCTACAATCCATTCCTCATCCTGTGTCAGCAATCATGTTCACACTACTCACCTTCACTTATATCTCTGACTATCACAGGGCTCCCACTCTGCTGCAATACTGACATGCAACTCTCCCATTTATCATTTCTACTCACTTCTATATTAAAGACTTCTCTCGTACTACCAGATAAAAAAAAACCTTCAAACGATAGACCTGATTCACACTTAAGAACCTGCGTATTTTAGGTGCGTATATTAGAGAAGGGATATACTGTGCATGTGTATGTGTAGAACCCTGATATACGCAATTTACGTGGGACTTAAGAACAAGACGACTCTTAATCACCATTACGAACCTATTTCTTCTAGAGTCCTAGTGATTTTAGAAGGAAGGGCGTGTCGAAAAAACTTTAAAACGAAGATAAGAAGCTTGGGTGGAGGGACGTAGACGTTCTTAATTAGCCTTCCTATGCACACAACTAAGAACCTACAGACAAGGTAGCCCTACGACATTCGTAAGTCAATTAAGAAGCTGAAAACCGGGGGCGTGTCGGTGGAGTCGCCTTGCTACTAGTTGCATATAATTAAGAACCTTAAGCTTTCTTAAGTGTGAATCAGGTCTGATCTCTCTAAACTTACCTTTTATGAACCTGCACCTAACTCTTAACTCTTACTCTGTTTGCACCTACTTAGATTGGATAACCTTAATACAGCCTTATCACACCTGCAACTTATTTCTGCTGCTTACTATTACTGTTAGCTCATGCGACACTATGGAGACTTATTTGTATTAATGTCATTTTTACTATCTGTAATCTATTATTATTATCATTATATTTATTGTCTCAAATCTGTTATTTAAGATTCAGCTGAAAGATTAATATACAGCAATCCGGTATCTGTATCAACAAATATGATAATTATTTCAGTGTACCTCTGCTTAGCTCTACCAAATCTCAATGCACAGACTATATCTAACAGCCTGAATGTTACTGTGTAAGTTCTCTCATTTAGGTAAAACTTCAATACATTTTATTTTCCAAATAATAAAAACAACTATTTATAACACTACAGGCTAAATATAGTTTTAGAATAAAACAAATCTAACATTATCATTACTCAAATTAGTTATTAAGCAAGCAAATAAGATCATCAACTCACTATCACTTTAATAATACAAAAAATAACTATGTACAAATGATCAAAAACTATACAAGAAAATGTAACCAATAAATAATTTATAATGTTATACTTATAGCACTGTAAGCAATCAGGCTCAGTAATGAGATTTTCATAGAATAAAAAAAAATCTAAAGCATAATATAAATAAAATAATGAGATGGAAAAATAAATGGATCAATACATTATACAATTAATGTTATGCTGATGATTTCATTTTAGAAAATTTTTGTCTATATTAACACAATTAATGAGGCTTTGTGCTTACACTGATATGTATTTTTTACATGTAACTGTTTATTCCTTAATGTTTGCTAGAGCACTTCAGCTTATTTTACATATCTTTATACATTTATAACTTTTACAGATCTGACCTTTTATAGAGCACCTGAAACGCCAGATTACCCGGCTGTACATCCCCTTATTTTACATGACCTTATCACCTAAGCAAAAGACATCAGGGCTGCAATTAAAAGACAATTCCTTTTGTCATTTTAACACCAGAACAAAACTAAGAAACAGCTTAATTTAGTCCACTTGAACAAGACAGGTATATGAATTACCAAATTATAAATGATTGAAACATAGCTTTAACATTCTGTTAGTTTAGTAACTGTCTGCCTCTCATATCGGGAGATGATGACATGGGCCGATTCAGAGTTTGAAGATAACAAAGGAAAGTTACACCAAGACAAAACCATGTTGATTTCAAGGGGAGTCAAATGAATTTTACTCTATGCATGCAGGGAGAATACTTTGCTTTTGCTTATGGCACACAGATACTAATCAGCTTCACTTTTACACTGTTATTTATACTTGGGCTGAGAAACATCACCGCTCAACTATAACATGGTCATGATGAAACTAATGAAACTTAACTCCCCCTGAAATCAACATGGTTTTGCCCAGGTGTAACTTTCCTCTCGAATTTTCAAACTGTGAATCAGGGCAATAATTTTCATAAATTTGCATAAATCCCATCATTAAGCATCACAACCATACCGGTATATCTCTCTTCCCTCCGAGATCTCCCAGAGTGAAGAGCTAGAAAGTAGGCAACCCTGAATTTAACCTGTGGACAATTTGAAAACTGGCAAGGCATATAAAGTAATTCCTAAAATAAACATTTCTGCATACAATCATCACTTGATTTTCTATACAGTGGTGTATCTACCATGGTTGCAGGGTGTGCGGCTGCTATGGGCTCGAGGCATCTGCCCACCCTGCACACACAGTGGACTAAGCTGTCAATGGTAGTCTCTAAGTGCTGAGCACTATTAATAAATAAATCGTTTTTGCCAGCAGTTGAAAGTTTAGTGTTGTCCTCTGCTGGTAGTGGAGGGGAAATAGGCGTGGCTGCTGGCAATGTATTTGCAAGCAGTGCACAGCCATTATAGAGCACTTTCTAAGCTGCTAGGCTCTGGCAGGTTTTTGAGCATGCGCAGAGCCATCAGACTACAGACAGAGGAGCACAAAAAAAGACGAGCACAATGTGAGTCACCCCCATCCAGACTCGCACCCCGTCCCCTTGATATAGGGTCACAGTCCGTCTACTTTCACCCCTGTTTCTATACTATGTTACACAAATAAAAACATAGAGGGACCAGGCGTAACTATAGGGGGTGCAAGGGATGCGGCTGCTACGCAGTAAACTATCAGAAGTTGACAGCTTAAAACAGCGCTCGGCACTCCTGTATGAGTGCTGAGGGCTGTTTATAAATACTTTGCAAGCAGCTGAAAACTGAAAGCTGCTGGCAATGTGCTTAGAAACAGCGCTCAGAACACTAAGCTGTCAATCTCTTACAGCTTCTTTCCCTCAAATGGCCCCACCTCAGCTTTGCCCCATCCCCTGCACAGCATGGTTCCTCCCAGTCCTACCCATACAGGCACAGGCCCTGTCTCCTTTCTATGGGGCCTGTCACGTTGCGTACCTTGGAGGATTCCTTAAAATGTGTAACTTTTCTAAATGGTGAATATTTCCATATCCATTATATCCATTAATATTTCACAACTAACTTCAGAGAATCACATTATTTTCCCTAGTTTTTAAAATACAAACACGTTATGATGTGAGCTAGGCAGCTCCTCTGCTTGAAATACCGCATAAATGACTAGAAAAACAAGGTTCAGGGGGTCTCTCATTTTTCTGTTCTGTTGCAAAGCTTAGTGCAAAAATTATCCTAATTAATCTTCTCCCAGTGTGTCTCCATTCTCTCTCACTAATTGCACCCTTGTGCTCTTTATCATTAAAGCTCTCTGAATCATGTCTAACCTAAGATGAACATAGTTATCTCTATTTTCCGTGACTTGTAGACCTAGATTTTTTTTCCTTGTGTTGAGTTTGCCTCTTATATCTTAACCTCATTATCTAACATATCTCATCTTCAATGGCATAGAACATCATTATAGTTGCCAAGCCTCCCTTATTAAGGTTTATCAGTTGTCATGTGTTTATAGACAGGGCCACTTAGTGTTTTCATACAGTAACAATATAATACTTGTAAAAATAACTTTAGATTGTGTGGGTACTGGTAAAGGTATAAAGTAGGAGGCAATGCCAGATGTGAGATCTGCAGCAATATTATCACTGGTTAGTAGAATCTAGTTAATACTACTGCCTAAAGGCATGTATCTATTTTGGGAGCAGCTGCTACAGGGCTCTGGGTTGAGAGGGCCGGAAGCCACTGCAGCCATGCTGGCTATGCTCTCACCACGGCCTCTTCTATATACAGTGATACCAGACAATATTCGTTGGAGCAACCAAAGTGGATTATTTTGTCAATCCAAGGTAATCCTAGGAGCAATCACAGATAAATAGTGTAAGAGAACATGCTAGAATCTTTGGGTCTCTTACAGAGAATTAGGTAAAAATTCCACAAAGGGATCAGATCTACTGCCAAAAGGTGGTATACACATTACATAGACAAATGTTAAAAGCTGCTATTTAACTGGATGGTGGTGGTAACAGGATACTTGTAAGGAGCCCTTTCAAATCGTTTGACTTTTTTATATTGCCACTTTTTATATTGCCATAGACTACTGTCTATAAAGAAAAAATAATAATCCACAAACTGGAAGATCCCATTTAAGAAATCAAAGAGCAACAAAATGTAAATGATTAAATAATACATTTCACCATTGCCAACAACTTCATCTGGGAGGTCATGATATGTATGGATTGGGAGCAGGCCTAGCAAATGGGGGGATAAGGAGGACAGCTTCCCCGGGTTCCGAAGTTTGAAAGGGCCCCGGAAATGCACCACTGCACCAACAGCTGCAGACTTTATCCATTCTTACTGACAGACTGCTAGAAGAACAGCTTCAGTCTATGGGCCAGATTTACTAAGCTGCGGGAAAAGTGTAGATATTGCCCATAGCAGCCAATCAGATTCTAGCTGACATTCTCTAGTATGTAATAGGAGAGTGAGAGCTAGAATCTGATTGGTTGCTATAGGCAACATCTCAAATTCCAAACCCGCAGGTTAGTAAATCTGACACCATGAGTCATTGCTTTTTGCAAGAGAGACACAAGAGACTGTCTCCATTACTGGAATTGTTTATGTATGTGTATGTGTGTATAAGTATACTATACAAAACATTAAAAAAGACTCCTCAGCAGCACTAACTAGGGAATTATTTTTTTAATTTTGGATATATATAATCTATTACATAGATAGATAGATAGATAGATAGATAGATAGATAGATAGATAGATATGGGATAGATAGATAGATAGATAGATAGATAGATAGATAGGTAGATAGATAGATAGATAGATAGATAGATAGATAGATAGATAGATATGAGAGAGAGAGTGATAGAGAGATAGATAGATGAGGGATAGATAGATAGATAGATAGATAGATAGATAGATAGATAGATAGATAGATAGATAGATAGATAGATAGATAGATAGATAGATAGATATGTAAAAGTGTCATGCATATGGGTACACATCCATGTCCATCCAGACCAGTGGTTGAAGTAGAAATTTAGAAGTGGCGGTATGGACATTTAGAAGTGACAGTATGAAAATACAGAAATAATAAAAGTGAATGGAGAATTATACTTTTTCAGTATACTCCCTCACTTCAAGCTCTGGTCCATTTCATGTGTATAGTCGCATATGTTTATGCGGCATAAGTTGTTCTATGTATTGCAGTTCTGTGCTGAGTTTATTGTTTACTACAACTGTGATAGTATCTTATTGGTCTATTATAAGTCTGTATTATTTTATTCATTTATTTATTTATTATTGTTTCACCTATTGATTAGGGATGGAGGCCCCAAAAACATGAGTGTACCAGTCCCCAAGATTTTTTTTTTTACCAATCCTGGTTGGGAGTGATAAAGAAGGTGAAATAAACCTTAGGGAAGTTAAACTGTGTGTTGGGAAAGAGGCTGGTTTTGAGTAATTAATGAATTGCTAAATATTTCCCCTTGGCGTCCAATCAGAGGGCTGGGGGAGGAGAATGGGAGTCTTAGTATAAATCCCCTGAGGGAAGTTGCCCAGCATCTTCTTGTCCTGGATTTCACCCACCCGCCCTTTCTCGGTTGGTTACTGTGAGTGGTGCTTTTGTTTAACTTTGGCATTCTTTCTTTGTCTCTTTGGAAGTGCCAGCGGTTGATTAGCTGTGGCGGGAAGATAGTACAGTGCACCGGGAGTATCCCGTGAGGCGTAGTGGAGGTTGTGCCAAGGAGTCTTTCTCTACGTGGCCCGGTGGGCTCCGTGTTTCATTTTAGGGGCGGGCCCGGTGTTTAGTGGGTTAACTGGGAGAATGCATGAATTATCTCTGAGGTGGAAGGCGGGCACCAATAGAAGTGGGGTAGATTTCAGGCACCCACTTCGTGAATAGTCGCTAAGCAAGGCTTAGAGGGAAGTGGGGTAGATTTGAGGCCCCCACTTCCTGATGATGCTCTTATAAAATCTTAGAGCGGGATAGCTTGTACTGCCATCTTCTGCCACCATCAGAATTAATACGTTTGCTTTTTTTTCCATGGTTATGTTATTCAAGATTGTATTACTGATATATATATATATATATATATATATATATATTTATTTATTTGTTAATTTGTATATATTTGTCAATGAATACAAGGACTCGGTCTGAGTCCTTTTTTTTTGCAAGCAAAGTCTGTTTTATTCGGCTATGGGGGATATGGTGTCTTTACATTATGAGGCCCAGCACAGGATTGCTTCACCATGCACAGGGGACAAGACCCCTGACTAAGCAAAGGATCCAAACTTCTGAAGTTGCTACATTAGGGATTCAATGCCAAATCCCTGCTGTATCCAGGCTTCTGTGTAGCATAGGGAAGACATAGGTCTAAAGATTCTGCACCGTACTGATGGAATATGAGGATGGTGCAGAAGTCTAAACAGTTAGCACACACTCACTGTACAATTATCATACTTTCCCCCTCCCATGTCGCGGAATCGTTTTCTGAATCCTGCACCGCCCCAGAAATGCTTCTAGGATGAAACTGTGGATCTAGAACTTTACTGGAAATGCAGCACTTGTGGCCTAGTGAAAGTCTGCATCCAATCCTAGGTTACCATCTTGTCTGCGTGACTGCTTATCTATTGCTATCTACTTTTTCATTTACTAGTACATTTTATTTGTTGGTTAGCAAATTATTAACAGTATGGGGGAAATTAATAAAAAAGAGAGTCATGCACAATCCAATATGTATGCTAAATAATGAAAAATTTAATATTTTGCACAACAATGTTAGGAAAAAAATCCCTTTTAGCATATTTAAATATTCCCTATATTATTAGACACTAGTCACTGTTAACACACTTGCTAACTTTATAATAGTGTCATGTTGCTGTATAACTGATCTTCCATCTGTACTTCTGCTGTGATTCTACTAGAAATGTCAAAGAGGAGAAATGGATGAGGGTGAGAAGGTGATCAGTTTAGTTTTGAAATGGAATGTGAGACGCAAAGGTTCAAATAAATGTCATCAATAACCAGGTCAATGGATGTCACTGGGAAGAGTATCATCATTAATGTTAAGCTCGGTCTAGTACTAAGCACAGGCAACCATAGGAGGTATTGTAGGTATTTTGAAGACTAGAAATACTCACTAAGCTTTTAAACTATGAAGGCAAGTTCTTCATATATCATTTGAAGTACAGTGAGAGCACTTGAACTGGCTGTCCTCTGCCATGGAGTGAGCTGTGTGAATATTTTGGTAAAGGTGACATGTCACTTTTATATGTTGAATAGGAGCAAACAATATTATATTGTATAAGTTTATCCTCTTACTTTACATGCAGGAAAATGCTGAGTGCATTTTTACACAGCAAGTGTTAAATTATTTATACATACATATTGTAATAGACACACTGGGTTGTTATTACAGAGACAGTACATACAGTATATCCCAGGTTTTTTAACACACTTATTAAACTCTCAGGAAATCGTATTGTTCGTTGCTGTGTGTCTGTTTCAGACACTTTGCAAAACCTGTTTAGCTTTTAGAAAAGCCAGATTAATGGTTCCTTGGGTTATGGATGGAGAGATAGGGTGAGATCAATGCATTGGGTCCATCCTGGGCCCATCCTTTAAGATCTGCATCTTAAAAGCAGGCTGATTAGCGCATGCATCTGTGTGAGAATGTTATAAAGTAGTCAGGCTGAACCTTCATTTTCTCACAACCTAAACTAATGAGACATGAGGATTAACCCAGAGTAAGGAGTAACTGCTCATAGGCATGCAAACCTAACCCTGGACATACCATGTTGCAATGTGAGGGTTGCACATTCATTTCTGCTTTTTACATGCAGGAAAAATAATGTCTGATTTTGTTTATTTTACACAAATCCTGAACTGACCTTAATTTTTTTAATCTAATTTAGATTTGAACTAATGTACAAAACATGATTCCCATTCCACATTTTAAATTAGGTTCAACCCTGCAGTTCAACATTGTTTTTTGCCAAGAGGCAGATTTGCAACTTTTTTCCTCTTTTCCAATGACACCAATTACGGTTTAGATATTAGACAAGGATTCATTTAATAAGATTTATTTTTTAAGATAAAACTGTCTATGTCCACTGGTGCCATACCCAAGTCTGCTGGAGACGGCGTCTTATTACATGTTGTGTCATGTGTCACAAAACACACAGGACCTGATCCAAACCCCCGCTTTCAATACTTAAGGGGGTCTGTCAGTCCACACAGAAGAGGGAAGTGAACTCCCCCTCTGCTTCCAACTCTCGTGTGCAGATTTTCTGACTTATGCTGCCATAAGACAGCCCTAAGTCACACGAAAGGATCAGCGGTCCGTCTGGCCGTAGATCTGCTTGTAAGTGGGAATCTCTCCCATACTATAAAATTATAATGTCTTCCTCTCCCTCACCTTGGCGGGTGGAGGGAAATCCCATCGTACGGAGCTAAGTTCCATACAACAGTAAAACACACACGTGACATATGGAGAGCGCATGCACCCTCCCCACCAAACACTACATTTACACACTTTGTGGGGGTAAGAGGGGGGACATTCAGAAGTCTGGATCCCTGGATCTGGTCCATAATCAATAAAAGCAGATGAAGAAATACACTAGAAAGTTTAAAGAGCCAGACACTCAATTGTGGAAGATCAATAGTGGCAAATGTCGTGTATGAAAGTGAATACCCAAGTACAACAAAATCTGCATTAGGCATTGTTACAGCCCACTGCGACACAGCAGCAATAGAGACATGAGGTTATCTCAAAGGAGATGTAACTTGAGGAGTCACATAGTGTATGGTCAAGTCAGGGGCCTAGGAGCAAAAAAAAATTTTTGGGAAGGAGGCAAAAGGCAAAGGACCACTACAAGACCTGGAACCCCCTATTCTCACATTTGGTGTCTCATTTTACAACAGTTGTAACAGTGACTGTAGATATACAAAAACTCCCAATCCTATTGCTTCTGGGGATGGCTAACCCCAATTTCATTATGTATTTTACGATGAAAATGTATTTATGCAATATTAAAGTGCAGCTTCCCTGGTCTTGTATGATTACTGTGACAGCAAAATGAGTGGAGCTTCTAAGAAATAAAAAGAAGAAAAGAAGAAGACGAAGAAAATGTACAAAAACAAACACAAAGATCATTTGCTTTTTGGTTAACAGAATAAACAACAGTTGAGTTTAAACAAAGTTATTATTACTTCATCCCCATTCTCATTTCACTCATCACCATTCGCTTTTGTGTCTTTGCCCACCCAACAGAAATCATGGGGATTGGCCTGACATCTTATAACATGCATTTGTGTGAGGGTGTTATAGGATGTAAGTCCGAAGGCCCTAAAGACCCAGGGCGTATGGATGGAGTTGCCTTTATTGTTTGTGTTGCATGCTACCTGTCTCCGTCTACCCAAGAGATGTCTTACTGCCTGTTGTGGCACAATATAGAAAGATATATAGATTGTTTATCATGGGTACTGTGCTGCTTTGTAGGACTTCATAATGACTTCCCGTTGTAGTAGCAACGCTTTGTAATGCTTTCACTTTATGGTACATTCAGCTTCATACTAGTGTATGGGACAGCATTCTCTTCTTAGAGAAATCAATAAAAGTTGACTTTAGCCTATAATAGCCAATGTATTTAGCTTCAGTGTGTAGTACGATATGTATTTAAATGATATGTATTTAAAAATCCATTCTCCAATGGACACAGTTCATGTCCATTGTTTGTCATGAACAACAGGTAAAGCGCAATCCTTTTATCATCACCTAGGTAATTCACTTAAGAAAATGAATTAAGAAATAATTTCAAGCGTAATATAATTACGGTACATTTTAGGACTCATGAACTTGTCTGAATCAAAAATTATTTCATTAGATTTTTTTACATTTTATTATAAAAACTAAATCTAACCAAAAATATAACATTCTTAATTATGTTTCGTCCTTATACCAAGAAAACTTTCAGGCATATTCAAGTCTCTTTCCTCTTCAAAGCTGTGCTATCGTAAAAGGGTAGCTGGTTTCACCCTAGAACATTTTGTATGGTACTTTGCTCCTGCTGTTCACATTTTCTGTGTCAGCCACTGAGGATGTAAGCATGTGATTGGCATTTCTTATATTTCGGCACCGATTAAATACTGTAACTCTGACCTGCAATAGCTGTGAAGATGAAAACCTGTGAAGTAACGAATGAGACAGTGAAGCGTCATAGGAAACATGCTCTTGTTTTGCCAGTGATGTTTGAGCAGAAAAAAAATGTACTGGAAAATTCAAAGCTGGAAGAGCAAGGATACCGGCTTCATGTTTCTATCTATTACAGTCTTCAGAGGGTTGTTGTTAAATAGACTTAAGTAATGTATTTGAGTCTGCAGAGGTCATCTATACACTGAAAGCAAGGGAAAAGGGCATTGTATGTTTTAAAGTCTATTTATTAAGAGCTAAGGAAAAGTTAGATTTATGGAACACTGCCCAACACAAAAGTTCAAAAAATATTTTGTTCAATCTATTCAGAAAAGTAAAGAAAGAGACACAAGGAAAACTAAGGATAGTTGATTGTGTTAAACCACTGCTACCAGAGCATGCTTCTACTTGTATGTATAATCATTAAAAATAATACATTGTTATTCTGTAACATTGGCCAGATCCAGAACAACGTTTGTGAGCGAATTTACGCATGGCGGAGACGTAAAATCGCCTTTTAGTAAGTACTGCGCATGCGCACAATAGAAAATACGCACCGTAACGTAGCGTAAATGTGAACGTATGGACCATTCACGTATGTGTACTTACGTGTGGGCGTGCCAATTTTACGTTTCACAAGAATACGTCTGAAATACATTATGTAGGCGGGGGTTAGTATTTAAAGTGTACAGTATGGGCGTGCTTACCTGCGTAAATACGTGTTGCCCATACGTGCGTGAGCGAATGACATCGGTTACATGGGCAAAAGTTAAGGTAGGGTTTGGAAAGCGGATCTTGGACAAAATACGTACATTCAGGGGGTGTGACAAGGGGAGTGTATAGAAGGTACGCACACGTAAACACGCTACGCGATTAAACGTATTGCAAACGTAGTTCTGGATCTACCCCATTGTCTGTATAGTGCTGCATTATAAATGTGGACATTGGTAATATGTGGATGAGGTTGTAAATATCTAAGAAAAATCTGACATTAATGAAAGCTAAAAAAAAATCTGATTTTAATTGCATCCAGACACTAATACCCTGTAACGGGCAAAGTCCGAATTTAATTTATCTACATTATGTCTATGTCAAAGAGAATTCTTATCAAGAATTTGTATGGAGAAATGTTGAGGAGTAAGATGATTCAGATAAATGGCTCAATTAATTGAACTGAAGCAGACTCCATTGCACTGAACCAGAGCTGTGAGCTCTTTATTAAAAGCACTGTTCTGCAGCCCATAACCTTGTTCCTTGACTCCTCTCTAGTTTCCAATTTAAACAAGTCCCCATGCGGCCTGCTCTAAAGGCCTTTGTCTCCCTGTCATTGTTAAAAGAACCGAGGCATCCTGGAAGTGTGAAATCAGAACTCATGAGTTGAACGGTTCCCTCGGGAACGCTGTGCTGCTGAGAAGGTCAAAGTCATGGGCTGGACCATCTGAAAGTGTCTGATCGCCAGTCTGTGTCACAGCAGGTGGGGGGCAAAAGAACTAGAACTGAACACATCTTAATTAAAGCCCGCAGACAGCAAAACAGACTGTTTTTAAGTGGGCTGTCAAGTAGGACTTAGATGTAGCCCTACTAATGAATGTGAATCTGCTAAATGTTAAACCATAAACTAATAGGGATGCTCATAAGATAATAGTTTAAAGACCATTATATTTCTGGTATGTCCTTATTCCATATTACAATCAGATTTCATGCTCTATTTGGTTTTAGGTATTTGTCTTTCATATGGATTTGAATGAAATAATATAGGTATTTTGTAAACAATTCAAGTCAGTTTTTAACAACTTAAAGTGTACTATACAACAACATTAAATCTAGAAATTTGTCTTTTTCTGGTGTAAGTTGAAAAGAATAAAGATTAAAATCTTTCTTTAAATTGTATCACAATCAGTATTCACCAACAGGGGTAGCAGAGGAGAATACCAGGAGAGAATAACAAAGGGAGAATACTAGGAGAGAATAACAAAGGGAGAATACCAGGGGAGCATAATAAAGGGAGAATACCAGGGGAGAATACCAGGGGAGAATAACAAAGGGAGAATACCAGGGGAGAATACCAGGAAAGAATTACAAAGGGAGAATACCAGGGGAGCATAATAAAGGGAGAATACCAGGAAAGAATTACAAAGGGAGAATACCAGGGGAGCATAATAAAGGGAGAATACCAGGGGAGCATAATAAAGGGAGCATACCAGGGGAGAATACCAGGGGAGCATAATAAAGGAAGCATACCAGGGGAGAATACCAGGGGAGCATAATAAAGAGAGAATACCAGGAGAGAATTGCAAGGGTGAATAGCAGGGGAGAATACCAGAGGAGTATAACAAAGGGAGAACACCAGGGGAGAAGTAGGAAAAGTTTTACCTTTAATGGCCCTGGTAGGCATATGTGGCTGAGGGAGGGTTTACTATGTTCTGTTTCTTTAATTTTAATGTTGGGGATATGCATGAGTAAGTCAATATAATTAGTCCTAAGTAACTCGTTTCTTGTGCCTACCATCGTATGTTGCTGGATCGGTGTACTCAGTTTGGAATATAAACATGTTGGCTCTGACTTGCCAACATCACTGCCTCATGGGTTGTTTTCTATTAGACAGAGTAGTTACCACGATTCTAGTCTGATCAAATATTGTAATGCCGACATATTTGTTTGGCATTAACCCTAAGAGAGCGCACAGGTACAGCAGTTGGAAATAAAACGTTGTCAGGGTACCCGTGACAAAATATATTCTTTCTTAATGGGCTACGTGCCTAAAATTAAACAGAGATTTCTGTAACGGCAATAACTTCCCTTACCATACACCCAAGACTACCACATGTCCACTAAGACACAAGAGCTGAAGGACGACCCCAGTAAAGTGTATTAGCAGTTATTGCCTGCGCTGACTAGTGCAGCAGACTTTTACATGCCCTCCTGACTGACTGTATAAATTGATTTAGACTGAATTGTAAATGACATCGTTGAAATAACCTTCCTTCCTTATCAGCGGCACCTCGCTCATACATCCTAAATTATATATATTCTAGGAACCGCTTCCAATGTTCCCAACACTAAGAACTTAAAAGACTATTACCAAGTTACCAAGTAAAAGAATATCTTCACCCTTGAATTTAAACAGCAGTATAAGTGTTCAAAAAAGAGATAGGATTCAGAATCTGACAGTGTACAATAAGAGGCAGCCTATAAAGCTGAGGAAGGTGTTAGCAAAGATAAAAAAAAATTTAAATGCACAGTTAAAGAGACAAATCATCATAGGAACCATTGACATACCCCTTTATCCACTGAACTAAATGATGGACCATGGGAAGTGATTGCATTGAGTTTATACTGTATATAAATAATGCACACATCACATTTGTAAATGATAGAAGTTTTGCAGTTCATATACGTCTCCACACAGATAAAGCCTATTGGCACAGATGCTGCACTATATGCAGTACTCAGAAAAGGATTTACATATTATCTTAATATCTACTTTTTTGGGCATAAAGAATCTATGCTGTACCTCAATGTAGTGGAAGATAAATGGGGAGCATACAGTAGCATTATTAGTGGTTGCCAGCACACATTTGGTCACTTCCATGGTTGGTTGGTCCAGGACACCAGTGCTAAGTGCTAGTGGTATGTGGGACTCAGGGGGGTAGTTCTCTATCACTCCACTGAACAGTAACAGCTCTAACCAGCTCTAGAACTGGTGACGATTAGATCAGAGTATGACTGTTACCTACATCAGTTAAGTCCTTAAGAAACAGATATAATCATTCTCAAAGTTCACACATTTTAACCAGATTTTCCTCCCCATTTATATTTTATTTTGGATTGTAAATCCTGCCACACATACCACATTATCCCATTGCATTCAATACATTTTCTCAACCATTCTGAATCTTAACTAAATGTAAATCATCCATATATAATTAAACTTTATGAGATATTGTTGATGTGCATTCATGATACAACTTCAAATAACTGGTCACAACATTGTCTTTATGGATGCTCATTTATTCAACATTAGAACCCTGTTAATTTGCACTTTAACCTATCCTTCAAATCAAATGCTACTAGAATCAATTTTGTATTACGCGACCTTGAGTTTCACAGTAGGAATACTGTGAGTCACTGAGACAGCATTACAATGATAAAAAAAATAGCATCTTCTATTTGGTGTGGATCAAAACTATATTACAGCAGGAAGTACTCAGCTGTGAGTGTCACATGACTAAAGCATACACACTTAACCAATTTTGGTCCAACATTGGATAAGTATGTATGCACACACAACCACTCATAATGTCCAATCTTGGTCACATGGTCAAGTCAAACTATTTTTAATCCCAATCAATTTACAAATTTGTCCTGTGACTTATTTGTCTAATTCTTCTCCCGAGCCTGATGTAATACACCACCACCTTTGTGCGTGAGTGACAGGCGATCTGGTGAAGATTGGAATGGTGTATACAATGACAGGATCCTTTCAACAGATCATTTCAGCAGATGGAAGTTGGAGGTCAGCTGTAAATTTAGACAAATGTGTATTTTGGATTTGATACCGTATCATTGGGCTTTATCTGCTAAAGGATTGTGTAAACAGTCTGGTTGCAGGATTGCGTAAACAGTCTGGTTGCAGGATTGTGTAAACAGTCTGGTTGAAAATCGGAACAGAAGTGGAGTGCGCATACTACCTAAATTTCACTGTTATTTAAGGGATTAT
This sequence comes from Limnodynastes dumerilii, assembly GCA_011038615.1. Lineage (NCBI taxonomy): Eukaryota > Metazoa > Chordata > Amphibia > Anura > Limnodynastidae > Limnodynastes > Limnodynastes dumerilii. Next base: position 70,489 of record WWET01000166.1, on the reverse strand, counting down.
ATCGCTAAATTAAATTATGTAGGCAATTATTATCTTGATAAAATATTAATAGGATAAAAAATGTCAACATGGATCATGAAACAAACAACATACAACTACATCAAACAGGTGACAGAGATTTCCATGCTCAAATAAGCTTCTAATTTAAGTAGTAAAAATCTGCTTTCTATATGTCAACAACAGACTGTCAAATATTCAACTAACTATTGCATGTCAATTATACAATTAATTATTGTATTAATAACATCAGACAGGAAACGGGTAGAGCAAAGGTTCTAAGAAGCAACAAATTGAAAATTTGTCTAAATCTCACCAAGTAATTCACCAGAATCCGTAAAAATGCCTATTACAAAGACATAATTTTAATGATACATTTCCTTCCCCATGATGTCTTAAAAGAAACTGCAAGACAACCAGTAGTAACATGTCATCTTTTCTAATGTAATTGCAATATAGGATGTGCCCCAGGTGGAAACCTAACAAATAAGTGTCATCAAATCACAACAAATCATTTTTTTGTGGCTACATTTTAATTAACAGCTGTTTGGATTATATGCTAATTCTTGACAAACAATCTCCTATAAAGGTATCATTGCTTCTTACCTGTGACATCAGCTGCCATCAATCCCTCTGCTCTTATGACTTTCACTTGAAGAAAGCCCACATCATTAAAACTGCTAAAGGATCGCACAAGACTCTGTAATAAGCAAGAGAAAAACAAAGTTACAAACATAGATTAATATGCGTTATTCCATTTATAAATGAACGAAATAAACAAAACAGTGTTAACATTGTGAAATTAATGTATAGTTAAAACATCGCCCTGAAACCTGGTTTGCAATTTCATTATACCCATCACTTTCAAGCTTCTACCCCCTGATCTCTGTTTTTAATATATATAGATGTCTTCAATGTTTTTTTTTATTCTCCAATGTGACATGCCATGTTTATTTGTTGCCTTATATGTGGTTATAACTTATTATTAAGATTGTACTATAAGATTAATAGAATGAATCATAACTAGTAACATTCACAATGTGCCTTCAGAATGTTCTCAGCGTAGACTGCACATCGCTATTTTCACCTGTACTCTGGGGAATGTAAAGCTATGAAGTGATGCTATGGTAATATATATTATTTTTAGTGTAGTTGATAAGTAATTCTGCATCATTTGCTTCCAAACATTAAGGCAATCAAAACAAAGAAAAGAAAATAGAACAGAAATAGAAGAAAAAAGTGTGTAAGTATAGTTTTGCATGAGAATAGCTCTTTGTTGGTGCCAAAAGCATTCCGGCAACAAAGTCTCTGAGTCTGGCTATTATTTCACAAATGACAAAATATTTAGGAAAACTACTGGAGAAAAAGGACCAATGTGTGATGAGAAAGTATATTAAATGTTAATGACAAAAGCAATACAATGAATATTGAAGAACATTTTGAGGACTTAAATTACATCTCTCATATAAAGTGCATAAATGAAGTACACCGGTGACCCGTAGCATAACCACCATACAAAAATACACAAAATGGTGGTTGCACAAATTTAGAGGTTAATACAGACAGGTCTATGAAAGACCGCGGTAATCTGCTTTCACAGAAACAAAGGAAAGAAAATGCCCCAGCATGCTGCTGTTTTTTAACAGTGGGAGTTGAAGCTCCGAAACTGCTTTTTCAGAAACAGAGACAGGCGAAAGCTAATTTTCAGATGTCTCTTTTTCAAATTTAGCCCTATTTCTTTTTTTATGAATAAGTATCAGCACACTTACCCATTCAAATATTGGGAAACACTGCCGCAGACCCGTCGCATCGACTGGACAGGTGAGTAGGACTCTATGGGGAGTTTTATGGTTAGGTTGCGGGGAAGGGAGACTTAGGGTTAGGCTGTGCGGAAGGGAGTCTTGGGGTTGAATTCATACTCACATTCGCTGCAGGATATTCTTTCTTATGTCGATCGATTTCCCAGTCAGTTCGCAAATGGATGATAAGCCATCAGCCACTATCAAGGCCTTTCTGCTATGTTGGTCCTAACTCTAACATTGGGAGTCCCTATATTAGGTTACATATCATGTATTTTAAAATTGAGATCTAACATACCTAAGGCTCCCCTTAAAGCATCCAAAATATATTCTGTGGACCAACACCCCCTGCCAGCTTCTAATTTCAGACATGCATCCAAATAAGAGTACACAATATGGTGGTTGTCTAAATCAATTTTGTAGGTTAATACAGACAGGTGCGTGCATAACTACAGTGTATGCCGCTGCTAGAGGGTCCAGAGGTGGAGGTGACCAAAGACAACAACCAAACCTGCACCCACAGAGCAATACACGGCTCCAGGACGGTGGTCAGCTATACAGTTATGCTGCGATGTTTGTTTGTCTTCTGGAGCCAATAATCCATGATGAACTGAGAGAGGCTCCTGAAACTAACAGGAGGCCCTGGCAGCTGATTGGCTGCACAGGCCTCTTGTCAATCCCTGCAATGATTGCTTGCACAGGCCTCTTCTCAGTCTTGTCAGGAGGCTATTGCAGCTGGCTGATCAGCTGGCTGTCAATAGAAAAGTTATGAATGCAGTGCTTTCATTACTTTATTATTCATGTACTTGCTGATAATTATGGAGTCAGAAAGACAAAAAAACTACAGTCAGGAGGTGGAGGTACAGGTTTGATAATTGGATACAGAGAAAGGAGTAAATAATCGCACCACAATCCACTACATGTGAGAATAAAACCCCAATAATTGGAGGTGCTGACGTGCAGTTTATGTCTTATGTAAATCACAAATAAAGAGAAAGAATGGAGCCATGCAAGGTGACAATTGGTTGATAATTGGATAGCGGCCACACACTACATGATATCAGGAGATTGAGCCTGATATATATCAAACATGCTACAAGATCATGTAATCATACCCTACAAGATCATGTAATCATACCCTACAAGATCCTGTAATCATACCCTTAAAGATCATCTAATCATACCCTACAAGATCATGTAATCATACCCTACAAGATCATGTAATCATACCCTACAAGATCATGTAATCATACCCTACAAGATCATGTAATCATACCCTACAAGATCATGTAATCATACCCTACAAGATCATGTAATCATACCCTACAAGATCATGTAATCATACCCTACAAGATCATGTAATCATACCCTACAAGATCATGTAATCATACCCTACAAGATCATGTAATCATACCCTACAAGATCATGTAATCATACCCTACAAGATCATGTAGTTTCCACACTACCCTCTTATTATGTAAGCTCATTTCAGCAGGGCTCTCCATCCCAGTGTAGTCCCCTCCTTCACCATTCCCCCTAGCCTTTCTACTATCTTATTCCCACCTGGTGACCCCTCTCTCACTCGCCTTCTCTCCCCCTCTCCCTGATGTGTTCAAGCCCGATATGTTCAAGCTTGATAGTTCATATTTTTCCTTGCTGTTTGTACTCTATTTTTAGTTTATATCAGTTGTTAAAGTGGACATGTAGATGTGGTGTTTTGAAAATATAGAAATAATAGAAGTGAATGGAGATTTATAAGATTTCAATTAAATCAGTGGGAAAAGTGACGGTATGGCATACCCCCGTATACCGCTAGGGTAGCCTTCAGCCGGCGTAAGGAAGGGGCCATATGCCCGCACAGGGGGAGTGCCAGGGGGGAGTCAGCGATGTAACGCTGAGCGTTAGCACGCTCAGCGCTACATCGTAGCTCTGGATCAGGCCCTACCCTCTTATTATGTAAGCTCATTTCAGCAGTGATCTCCATCCCAGTGTAGTCCCCTCCTTCACCATTCCCCCTAGCCTTTCTACACTCTTATTCCCTCCTGGTGGCCCCTCTCTCACTCGCCTTCTCTCCCCCTCTCCCTGATGTATTCAAGCCTGATCTGTTCAAGCTTGATAGTTCACATTTTACCTTGCTGTTTGTACTCTATTTTTAGTTTATATCAGTTGTTGAAGTGGACATGTAGATGTGGTGTTTTGAAAATGTAGAAATAATAGAAGTGAATGGAGATTTATAAGATTTCAATTAAATCAGTGGGAGAAGTGACGGTATGGCATACCCCCATATACCGCCTCCCTTCCTCTTTTATATTGTACTGTATTGTTTTGCTCTTTAGTTCCTGCCCTCTATGTCTGTACTGTATTTTGTTGTACCTTTTACGTTGCCGTGGAAACCGTGTGGTACTTTATAAATAAACAATAATAATATTAAATGTATAATCAAGCAGATAATCACTGTAGTGTATGCCCAGCTATTGGCATAACATTAAATTGTTTATTGGTACATAAGATGCTTCAACAATACCCAACACAATCAGTTTGTCTGAAGCTATTTTTTAGCAGTGTAAAACACACTTTCTTCTGCCTACTGTTCATCAGTTCTGCAGACATGTTTTATCTGGGAGCATTCTGTAATAAACATTATAGAATTGCTATGGGAAATATAAATTTTTACCCTATTAAAGTGTCCAATTTATTTCGATAGTCATTAGCAGTAGCCTTAATGATTTTCTCCTGATACAGCAATTTGGTGAAGCCCGTATTGATGTTTAAAACGCCATTGCCCTCCATTGCTTGCTTTGAAATCTCTTAAAGTTCCCTGTCACTACCAAGGTTTTGTCGTGGAGTCTGTACCATATAACAGCCGGTGTTCCTTCAGTCCATGCCTGTGTGAACCATAGGAACATGCCATATGTGCTTCCTTTTAATCTTTTACTTTGCACAAAATTCTAGATGGATTGCCATAATTTGGACTTTTCCCTCTCCCCATCATTCCACTATTTCAAGCTCATACTTTGCTTGTAAGACCTGTCTTTATCACACACAGCATGTACATTTTTTTGTAGACTGTCCATTTATTTTTAGAAGACACGTGAGTATGATGATTGTGCACATACATGGTAAGAGTCACTGGTGTCACTTTTCACCATTTCTGGAAAGCAAATATTCTGTCTTAAAAATATGAATGATCAATGACTGGTTCAGAAAAAGTTAGATACACAAATAAAGTAAACCTTGTAAGAAACAATATTTTCACAAAAAAACCCAAAGTATACAAGTATTATATATGCTTTTAGTATAAAGTGCTAGTGATGTATAAAATGCATTTTTTTCTATCTAGTATGTGCTGCTATTTGGCAGTGGACTGGCGAGATTGGAAATTGGAGTCTTGATGAAAGTGTTGCTCATTAGCAAGTTACACTGGGAGGACACAAGGAATGGTAACTAGGTAAGTCTAGGAAGGTTAGCAAATAGATAGAGAGTAAGTTGTAATGGGAGTTGCAATGATATTAAGTTGTAGTTGAGGGTACACTTAAGGTATCACAGGTAAACGTAAGGTTCGAAAAATGTTATGAGCAACAGCTCATCAATAACACCAAAAGCTGATAACAGTGAAAACTGCACCAATGAATGCTGATAAAACTACGATAGGTAATGCATATGAAACAGCAGTAGGTAATGCAAAGGAACTGCTCTATCTAAAGGCAGGTAGAACTTGTACTAGTTGATGTGCTGGTTACCTGAACTTGTTGAAGCAGATGGAACTGCAATAGTTAAATGCACTTGATGAAATAGATGAGATTGCAATGATAAAATGCACTTGCTGAAGCAGATGAAAATGAAATGGTTAAATGCACTTGTAGACGCAGATGGAACTGCGATGAATAATACACTTGCTGAAGCAGACTAAACTGCAATGGTTAAAATAAGTAATCTACAAAAGCTTATGGATATCCACTTGGCTGGCGCACACTGTTAAAAATACCTTAAACTGAAGGATCTCAGATACAAAAATATAAATATTTTCATCAAAGAAAAGTGAATAATTAAATAGCATAAAAAGCAAACCTTAAAAACACCAATAATTAAAAAGTTAAGGTCTCATTATTTAAACAAATTAATTAAAAATACAGTAAACACCCAATACAGATAAAACAAAAAATGAATAAATAAATAGTTCCCCCGAGGGGAGAGCTCCGTACCCCTCGGGGGAACTATTTATTTATTTTTTGTCTTATCTGTATTGGGTGTTTACTGTTTTTTTAATTAAATTGTTTAATAAATCTGTAATTTATACTATTTTATAAACCCATTTGTACTCTGTTCTTTTATCTCCACGGCGGTGCCCGTGCACCACCCCCACGTGGGTGCAAGCGCACTATATAGCGCATTCCCTCTTGGAGAAGAATCTTCTACTTTAAAAGTTTTCATTGTGCCAGAGGTCTTGAGTCCGTGGGAAGGGAAAGAAAAAGAAAAAGAAAGAAACATTACGAGAATCGATACCTGTTTGTGCACTTTCTATTCGGAGAGACTCTTGACAAGTGGCTTATAAGCAGCAACTCCAGGGTCCTAAAGAACATATTTCATTTCATCAACATAAGAGACATCCTCACCTTCATCCCTGCTGTGGACTGTGAGAGGACATTTACGTCCAGACTTTCTTATTTTTTTTTTTATTTATCTATAGACTCGATTCACGTTGTAACCATTTTTTATTTATTCTGCATATTTTTTCTACCATTCTTTATTACACTCTTTTGTTAATAATTTTATAGACTGTTGTCTTTATCTGTCACTTATCTGCACTATCTTCAGTTTAAGAATTACTATTTTTTCTTATACACCTTTGCTATTAATTTTAAAGACTGTTGTTTTACCTTGCACTTATCTGCATCATCTATAGTTTAATAGCGCTCTTTTCTGCGATCCACCGTATGCATTTGCACTTTAGATTATTTCACTAGATTTTTTGTTTGGTATAATTATTCAGTATTATTTGTAGGCAGTATTAATCACCATCTTTAAATGAGACCTTAACTTTTTAATTATTGGTGTTTTTAAGGTTTGCTTTTTATGCTATTTAATTATTCACTTTTCTTTGATGAAAATATTTATATTTTTGTATCTGAGATCCTTCAGTTTAAGGTATTTTTAACAGTGTGCGCCAGCCAAGTGGATATCCATAAGCTTTTGTAGATTACTTATTTTATTCTTTACTGTCGGTACATAGTGGTACGTACCTTAACCACTACGGTAGGCTGCTTAACACTACGTGCCTGTGTTTATTTGTAGTCCAATTTCTTTTATATTTAAACTGCAATGGTTAACACATTTGCTAAAGCTGGGTTTCCACGAGGTGTACTTGTTGTACTTGCAAGATTCACGGACTGTGACAGGGATTTAAGTAGGCCCCACCTTGCTCCTACTTGTTATTCAGAGCATGTGACTAGACATACCAAATTGCGATTGATTTGAAGGTATTAGCTGACAAGATCAATATGGCGGCACCCATTGGACACACTGAGAGAAATGCAGATGCCAGCATTCTAGAGCTGAGATGTAACCAGACACATTACAGTTATGTTCTGTAGACTAAAATTTTAAGTCTTGCAGCAAGTAGGCCACATCTGAACCTTCTCAATTGCCCATGCACAAAGAGACTTCGGCATACTCTTTTGATTGGACAACCATAAAGACATTTGGCTTGTAAGCCTCAAAGGGGCTTCACATACCCCCTTAAAGTATTAATCATCAAGATCAAGAAAGGTTTAACAACTATATAAATAAAAGAAATGCCCTGGCGAGGAAATATTGAGTCATGTGTAGTTATCTTTCACATTTTTTGTAGTTGGTTGAAGGGTTCACTTTTACCGCTACTTCCCTTGCCCTCATGGTTGTGCTCCTGCTCTTATCAAGCTCTTTCTTTAAATACAGTATATGAGAATTCAGAATTTCATGTGTGTGTCTCATTTACAAATCTTTTTTAGCCAAAAGAAGTATAAGCCTTGCACAACTATATTCTTCACCAGTAAGGGTGCACTATATATGCTAACTGCACTACAAATTGGTATGCTTGTGCTTATTAACAATACATTTTTATATCATAATATGATAACTGTGCCACTGTATCAAAGAAAATAATAGTTTTGGATTGTAAATTTATCTATAAAAATGTTATGGATGTAAAGAGCAGCCCATGTTTTTATTAATAATATGAGGGAACTGACAGCCAAAGCAAACTATGATATTAACGTTATGTGTCCCATGTGACTGCAGCCTGTTTACAGTGAAGATATGACCTTGGCTTCCAAAGATGAGAAATTATTTAGACATGTATAGTCCCCTATGTGTATTTCTGGGATATATCTTTATATATTTATAGTATTTATGACTTCTGTTCAGTTTCTGGTCTATTATTGTACCAATTTCTACTGCTTAGTAGTATAAAATCATATGTCTTCATATTTCTAAGTAATGAAATTGCATGCCTTCAATTTACAATAGTGCCAATGTAGGAGATGTTTTCTCTATTTGCAGCTCAATCGTATTTTGCGTATTCAACTTCTCAGTGAGGAAAGAGAAAATTATTTTCTGGATGATCACAGAACCGGATTCAGGATATTGATCATGCTGCACCTAGAGAGCGGTGTGCTAGATCCCTGCTGTAGCCATCCTTCCATAAGAGTACATGGGAGACCACTCCCCACACTCATGTGCAGTTCCAAGGAAAGAGCCCCACTTTAAAATGTTCAATCTGTCCTCTCTTAAAATAGGATATGGTGACATGCGTGGGGAATGCTTATACAGTACAATTAGATTACCTACCCCACTCACTAATGCTTGCACCCACCTGCTATTGCACAATGCTATAGAGTATGGAAGTTTTGATCCTAAAGAGATCGTGGCATATACAGAAGCAAAAAGCAGTGGTTTCCCAATCCTGATTGGAAACTAATCCCATTTCGGAAGTCTTTATTCAGTCCACTGTGATCAGGAGCCAGCAATGTCTTAAGCTGGGTACACGCTTATTCAACTTGTGTCAAAAATTATCCGCACTCTGGACTGTACACTATACACTTAAGCGTATAATCTACATGCATATTTTTACGATCAGTTAAACTGTGTATGCCCAGAATCATGCCCAGAACCCAAATATATGCACGTAAACCATGGACGATTCACATACAAGGACCTATGAATTAGGACTGATGCACGCATCGGCACGTAACAAGTTCCGCATGCATGGCTAGAGGGGCAAGACTCTTAATGCAAATGAGCACCACACGGGCTACTTATCCACAGTATGGGCGTTCCAACAGAGTTAAGACTGATTCACAAGTAGGAGCGTCCTGCGTAAGCAAACATACACACAGGAAAAGTTAAGGTAGCCATCGACCACTCATAAGTTGAAGAACTGTATTATTTGTTGTGAGTCCATGCATCTTCTCTTACTTAGTTCAGTCCCCACCTGTTGCATGTTTATAATAAATAGATGTGTGTTTTTAAAAGAAACAAATAGATGCTCGTTTATTTAATCCTACGCTGATTTTCCATTTTGTACAAGACTTTTTAAAACACTTTAAAGTTGCCATATTTAGCTTTGATTTTGTGAAGGTTTTTTTTAAAAATTTTTAAATGCTTATTTTTTGTTATATGGTTATATGTTTTATAAAAAGTATATATATATATATATATATATAAATCTTTTGAAGTTCATGCTTATAATCTTGGTTTTTGGTTTTTATATTCATACCTGTGGACAGTAAATGCCGTTAAAAAGGTCTAGATGATGTTTGAGATGCTGCCAATTTAAAGCCCCTAATTTGCCATCTTTATATATATATCCAATAGTATAATGAGTTGATAAGTTATAACATGTACAATGCATCCAGAAAGTATTGACGGCGCATCACTTTTTCCACATTTTATGTTACAGCCTTATTCCAAAATGGAATAAATAAATTTTTCCCCCTCAAAAGTCTACTCACAATATCCCATAATAACAACGTGAAAAGGTTTTTTGGGAAGATTTTTGCAAATTTATTAAAAATCAAAACCTAAGCAATCACATGTACATAAGTATTCACAGCCTTTGGCATAAGGCTCAAAATTGAGCTTAGATGCATCCTGTTTCCACTGATCATCCTTGAGATGTTCCTACGGCTTAAATGGAGTCCACCTGTGGTAAATTCTGTTGATTAGACATGATTTGGAAAGGCACACACCTGTCTATATAAGGTCTCACCAAACATGAAGTCAAAGGAGTTGTCTATAGACGTCTGAGACAGGATTGTCTCGAGGCACAAATCTGGGGAAGGGTACAGAAAAATATCTGCTTCTTAAAAGGTCCCAATGAGCACAGTGGCCTCCATCATCTGTAAATGGAAGAAGCTTGGAACCACCAAGACTCTTACTAGAGCTGGTCGGCCGTCTAAACTGAGCGATCAGGGGAGAAGAGCTATGAGGCATAGCAATCGATCCACGGAGCACCAAACTTTCAGTGCTCCGAAAGTTAAGGGAAAAAAGTACCCCAACCATTCCCCTAATTCTAACCCTAACCTTCCCTTCCCCACAGCCTGACCCTAACCCACCATCTCCCGGAGCCTGACCCCAATCCTCCCTCCCCTGCAGCCTGACCCTGACCCTCCCTTTCCCGCACCCTGGAGAGATTACTCAACTTTCCCTGAGGTCCTTTGGTAGCGTTTCCGAATCAGAATGGGTGATGTATGCCAATCAACATACTCAACCATTCTGAAAAAAAATTATAAAGTGGGCGGTATTTGAAATAGGGACATCCGAAAAGGAACTTTCAGATGTCCCTATTTCGGATATCAGAATTTCTAAGTTGCTGCAATCGGGGAAGAAGGGCCCTAGTCAAGGAAGTGATCAAGAACCCGATGGTCACTGTCAGAGCTACAGCATTCCCCTGTGGAGACAGGAGAACCTTCCAGAAGGACAACCATCTCTGCAGCAATTCACCAATCAGGCCTGTATGGTAGAGTGGTCAGACGGAAGCCACTCCTTAGTAAAAAGCACATGGCAGCCCGCCTGGAGTTTGTCAAAATGCACCTAAAGGACTCTCAGACCATAAGAAACAAAATTCTCTGGTCTGATGAGACAAAGATTGAACTCTTTGGAATGAATGCCAGGCGTTATGTTTGGAGGAAACCAGGCACTGCTCATCACCAGGCCAATACCATCCCTAGTGAAGCATGGTGGTGGCAGCATCATGCTGTGGGGATGTTTTTCAGTGGCAGGAACTGGGAGACTAGTCAGGAAAGAGAGAAAGATGAATGCAGCAATGTACAGAGACATCCTGGATGAAAACCTGCTCCAGAGCGCTCTTGACCTCAGACTGGGGCGACGGTTCATCTTGCAGCAGGACAACGCCCCTAAGCACACAACCAAGATATCAAAGGAGTGGCTTCAGGACAATTCTGTGAATGTCCTTGAGTGGCCCAGCCAGAGCCCAGACTTGAATCCAATTGAACATCTCTGGAGAGATCTGAAAATGGCTGTGCAACACCACTTCCCATCCAACCTGATGGAGCTTAAA
>WWET01000166.1:35106-53786 GCA_011038615.1 Limnodynastes dumerilii | reverse complement strand
TATAGGAGAGGAGTAAAAATAATAACTGAGGGAGTTGTTTTCTCCTGATGTGGAAGTTTCTTGTATATTTTAAATGAGAAGAATTTATGTATGTAGAATGTATGTAACACAATGGGTACTTTATAATTATAATAATGATGTGGGGACTTTAATGTAACACAATGGGTACTTTATAATTATAATAATCCAGTCAAGTCTATAGGAGTAAAAATAATAACTGAGGGAGTTGTTTTCTCCTGATGTGGAAGTTTCTTGTATATTTTAAATGAGAAGAATTTATGTATGTAGAATGTATGTAACACAATGGGTACTTTATAATTATAATAATGAAGCCATGTGGGGACTGGTAAATGTACTACAACATTACATTATAGACATATGGCCATGGAAAGGGACTGTCATTGCTTGTCACCTCTAGAGTCATTGGTGACTTTCATATTCAGAATATCTGTGTGTTTACAGTCACCATGTATGTTTTTGATCGGTTGCAGTCCCCGGTTAGAAAGTCTGATTTCCGAAATAGGGACATCCGAAAGTTCCTTTTCGGATGTCCGCATCTTGAATACCCCTTTAGTTTTTCAGAATGGGTGAGTATGCCGATCGGTTTTGGAATTGGCAATGCATTTTGGAAATGCCGTAGCCGCATGACCCGGACCACGGGAAAAGTGAGTAACCTATCCAGGATTAGGGTCAGGCTGCAGGGGAGGGAGGCTTTGGGTCAGGCTGCAGGGGAGGGAGGCTTTGGGTCAGGCTGCGGGAGATGGTGGGTTAGGGTCAGTCTGTAGGGAAGGGAGGATTAGGGTCAGGCTGCGGGGAACGGTGGGTTAATGTTAGGGTAATGGAGGGGATTGTTAGGGTTAGAATTAGGGAAACAGTTGGGGTAGTTTTTTGCCTTACCTTTCGGAGCACCGAAAGTTCAGTGCTCCGTGGATCGATTGCTATGCCTTATCACGGCATATGCAATCAAAAGCCCAGCCAGTTCGAAACTGGCTGGGAGAAAATGGCCCTGTCGAAATAGGGCCGTTCTTTCCGGGGACCCACACCCGTTTTTGATGAATTAGGTAAAATTCAATATTAAACACATTTATATTTATATTAAATGGGGCTGCTAAATGGGAAAACCACAAGCATGGCAAGTCATGGTATCTCATATATGCTGCTTGCATAGAAAAAGTTATTATCTACCATTGCAAAGGGCAACTGAAATACACATATTTAAATAATTTAAACATCTAATAAGTGTGTCGGTACATATTTTTTTGTTTTGCTTTTCAGCTATAATAGATTCTCAGACCAACCCTGCCAACTGGTCAAATTTTTCCATTGATAACCCTTAGAAAATGCCCAAAACTGATCTGACATTTTTATTTTTTTTAACAATGATACAATATTAATTTTTCCATAATATATTTATGGGAATCTGCAGGTTCTTTACTGATACATATAAATGCTTTTATTTTTATTTGTAACACGTATCATAAGACAATTAATACTAATAAAATACATTCGGATTTATTCTAATTTCAAGCATCCTCTTTCGCCAAATGCTGTGGGGGCTGTATTAAATAACTGACAGGTTGTACAGGTGGTCATAGCACTAAAGCTTTAGCTGTTTTACCAACACATCATCAAGCTGAAAACAAAATATTGTTCTGGAGTTCTAACTCTTCAATTGTCAGGGCTTTTTTTTTAAATATATTTTTTAATTAATATATACTAGATGAACAAACTGAGACACCCATAAAACAGCACCGTTTTACATTGCCATATCCTGATGTGAGCAAGATATTAAACAAATGCAAAATGTGGAGGAGCAACAAATATAAACATTTTTATTGGATAGATGTTAAAAAGTTAATGAAAAAGTATTACATGTATAGAGCGTAATGTGTTTGGGACAGGGATTTATTACAGGCTTATTAAAGTACTCGGCACCGGTACGGTTGCACAATAATAAATATGTATTAACTTCTGTACAGCATAAGCACATATAATAAACTCTCAGCTTTGTAATAAGCAAATATAAATAGTAGATTATCATAAATAGCTGGCTCTACACAGCAATTTGTTATCAGAATTGGTGATGTGTTATTTATGAATATTGTCATCAGGAAAGAGGGGGGGAAATCTGGATGTTTTCCCTGGACTGGAAAATAATGTCACTGCATAGAAATCTCTGCTTTGCTGCGAATTTTCTCTGCCTTGAAAAGATGGGAAAATGAAATGCTCCAGAGATGAGCCCTCTTTATTTTATTTTTTTTAATGAAAGGCTGTATAATATATTTTCTGTATGGTTGCCGCAGCTGTCAAGGAGAAAGTCTCAGCTCAGCTCCATTATGGAAGAAGCAATACCCCGTCCTATGGCATTGAGTTCCACAGAGGGGCCAGTGTTGATTGACAGCTTGTCACTATGACGTCTTATTTCATCTCTGTTATGGAGAAAATTAATGTCACACCACCAGCCGTATGACTCGCTGTCAACTTAGAAGCGCTCACCTTTTATCAATGCTCTAAATAACATTTCAAGCCCATCGTCTCGCAGTGGACAATCCGGTCAAGGGACATTGAATCGGATGACTGTGAAATGTCATAATAGAAATCGAATGCTAACAACTTCTTCTCTAAACTAGCTCCTACGGTTTTTAAACTGTGACAAGGGGAAGCAAGGGTTCAGAACACCCGTTCTGAAAAGGTCACACAATCACTCTTGGTCTGCTAGCCATTAGACCTTTTTGCTTCAAAAAAAAAAAAAAAAAAATCATTTGTAATCTTTTTAGGCAGTTTCATATTATCGGTTCAACGTATGATGTCCATTTAAATTGCGGAGCTCTGGCTTTCGACTACGAAACGGCCAAATAGCTCTAATATAATAATTTACTTGGACTTTTTAGTCAAGCTCTAGGCTCACCTTATTAGCTGCCTTATTTGAGAACATCATGTAGCTTTACAGATTGTGGACAGTGAAAGTCACCCATAAATAATTTATATCTGTGTAATGGCATGACAATTTATAAAGGTTTTCATACATGACACAGTGGTGGGGTAGACAAAAAGCAGAGAAAATGGAGAATCAATGGAAATAATGGCAATTTTGTCATTATTTTAAGAAGCTTAGCCATCTTTTTCTGCTCTTTAGTTCAGTGTCTATGGGTCATTGACCAAAAATAAAAATATGGGAATTATAACAGACAGACTCACCGTACAAACACTGTGGCCTGTACCAGTATCTGTCAGCAAGTATGAAACCTATTTTCTGAAAACTACCTATTACTGATGATTACAAATGTTGCACAAATTATATATATGTATAAAAGAATAAAATGGACGAGGAAATAATATTAAAAGGTATAATCCATTTACTATTCTTTGGACTTTTTAGTTTTGACATTTTTAATTACTTTCAAAGTAGCCAGCTGTAAGAGTACATTTGTTTTACTGACTTAATCTATTTTTTAAAAAAACAAAGCTCTGCGCACTACACATTATTCACTTAATTACTGTAGGTGTGTTTAAAATATGTTGTTGTTTTTTATTTGTTGATGACACTGTAACTCTGGTAGCGCATAAGGGGAAGAACAACTCTCATTTGTGCATTTTAAGAACATTCTGAAAAAAGTTGTAGGCATTTTACTATGATATAATTCTATCATACCAATGCTGGACAAATGACTTTGATTTGATGGGGCACCTTTAAGAGATGCTTTAGATATTTCTTAAAGAGTTAAGGATATTGGTACTCTGGTATTCACAGATCCGTTAGTTAAAGGTACGCAATTATACGCACTTACGTTGCAAGGCCACACCCATGACACGCCCCTCACACGGACGGGTTTTCGGTGATTTACGCCTCCATAGAGCACCCTTATCTCTACGTGTGCATTTACACGCGTAACATATATATGTGCGTATGTAACTAACCGCGGCCTCAAATGGTCTTTTGATCTGTGAATACAGCCCACTGACACCTTCCTAAGATATATAATGGGATTTAATAGCATTACTATATGTTGCCTCTTAATGGGAACAATTATGCTTTAATGGATTCTTACCCTTTAATAATATTGTTTTGATATTTAAACATGTAGAAGTGATTAGCTACTCTAGATGTCACTATCGTAACTATAAATGTAAAAATCCTATGTAATAACTCACCTGTTTCTATAGGGCACCTACTGTATGGATGTGTCCAGTTTAAACCATCATTCTGCACAGAATAATATAATGGCAGCTCTTTGTGATTTTCTATCGTCAGCACAAACTGGTCTATATGTATAAAATGTTAATTATGTCACTTGTGAGGACATATCTGTAAGCTGTTACCCAAGAAGAGTGAGAGAGAGAGAGAGAGAGAGAGAGAGAGAGAGACAGGAACAGAGAGACAAAGACAGAGAGAAGGAGAAGGAGAAAATAAAATAGAGCAAAAAAAGACAGAGCAAAAAAATAGCACAGAAGGGAAGAAAGAGCGGAGACAAAGAAGAGGGCTAGACACAGGAAACAGTGAGGAGAGCCACAGGAGCAGGGACAAGGTAAAGTAATATGGTTTGTTGTTGTTTTTTTATATAAATTTTTAATATAAAGGGGTAGCATGTCAAACATATATCTCTCGGTATGGGCTAACTGCCGACATAATACATTTATATAAGAAAAAAAGAAAGAAAATAACATTGACAGTTGTCATTGCAACCATTACTGATCATTCCTAAACCTATTTTATTCAGGTGCAAAACTTTGTCCCTATCCTGATAACTACTCTAGTTAAACCAGATTCTAGCTGACATTCTCTAGTATGTAAAAGGAAAGTGAGAGCTAGAATCTGATTGGTTACTATGGGCAACATCTCCAATATTTCCAAACCCGCAGCTTCGTAAATCTGGCCCTAGGTATGAATTTAGAGTTGAGAAGTTACAGTTCCTAGTTCCTGGATTTCTGCTTTAGCCAAATATGGGAGAAAAATAATTTTTGCGGAGTTTGTAGTAGAGAAGCATAATATTTAAGGACCGGATCCAGATTTAAGATCGTCAGGTGATTTACGCACGCAAGGTGCGTAATTCACCTGACTGAACTGCAGGGCGCACGCATTACTATAGTAATCCTAGCGTTTACTTTGTTCCGTCCGAGCCCATCTTCGTGCATATTTGTAAAGTTAAAAAAAGCCATAAAACATAAATTCTAGAAAAAGGCTCTGCAACAGGTTTTCTTATGTATGGAACATCTAAATAAAACGGCTAAAAGAACATTTTAATAAAGGTTTGTTAGTTTTTCTTAAGATCTTATTCAAACATTTATCTTACATAAGTTGGATTAAATAGCATATTGTATTTGTATATTTAGCGCAAGTAACTAAAAATCCATTCAGTAGGTTGGTATATGAAGGAACATTACCAATATGGAACAGACACAACAAATCTAACAGCAATAGAGGTCACATTCTTATACACATATCTCTCCTGACATTCTCAGAAGCAGAAATGTGCTTTAAATTTACTGTACCTGTGAAAGGAGTTTTTATCTTTGTTGTATGTGATTTTGATATTTTCAAGTTCTCAGTAAACAACACACAAGAGAGACTAAGGGAAGAAAAGAAAATCTCTAACAACCAACAGCTTGAAATTAAAGCATTGACCTAGAAACAGAAGCGTTACATCTGAAACTTAGTGCTACCTTTATGTAAAAGAGGTTATTGACACAATGCTCCTGTCTTACTCATGATAAGCCATGAGGCAACCTCTTGCAGCAAGTATCTTGTATCTCTGTCATCATGCAATGCCCCACTCTCTCTGCTTGTACCCCTTGGATATGGGAGGAGGCGAAGGGCATTAAAACTCTCTAGAGATGATTTTTCTCATAATATTACAGCTTTAGCTATCTAAATACACTACCTTCCGTCTCCATTAGTTTCCTGAATAAAAGGTTTTGTTTAGCAGTGCTAAGTCACCTCTATTAAAGTATGTTTATGATAACGTTATTGGTGTATGAGTTGTACAAGCATTAGCAGACAGCTGATTCAGTGGAGATAGCCTGAATAAATTTACTGAGGCGCACATCCAGCTAATCTGTTTGAAGAATATTGTACGGCATTAGTAGCAGCACTTCATGTTAACTGCACTGCCTGATAAGGTACATCTTTATTAAATTCAGTTATTGAAAGGATTCCAGTCAGGGAATAGGAATATTTTATAATCTACAAGAAAAATTAAGCGTCTCTTTGTTGGGCAGAGTTTGGTTTAATGGCTGAGTGTCTAGAGAAGCCTTCTAAACACCTGCAGTATTGTACAATAAAAGCTTTGTGATATTAAGTGGAAATAGCTTTTCTCTGCTCTTGCAAGCATACATTTTAGTGATAATCCCCACATCCAAACCCTAGTATTAGAGCTCCACTCTCTGTCCTTCAAGTAGAACTGCTACTGGCCGCTCCAATGCACTGTCCGAGTCCACCAAGTCCATCTATTATTAACAGCCAGACATCAATCTACAGTTTAACTCATTTCAAATGTACTTCACACTATAATACATAGTACTGTGAATGTGTGTGTGTGTGTGTGTGTGTGTACATATCTACACACAACAAGCTTTACTTTATTCCTCTACTGTACATTTTGTGAATTATACATGTGCGTCCATTTTTTTTCTGTAGGTATATATTTCCATTTATCATTTTTATATATAAATAGCTAAAGTTTTTATTTAACTGATGGAATGTTTACTTCAAATGTGACCAGGAAATACTGCAATATATATATATTTTCCACTCACTTTGCACATACACCCATGCACCACTGCCTAGTATAATATTTCTTGTGGTTCTATGTATAGAAGAAAAGATACCTCTAATAAAGAAGTAATATAATATCATATGAAAACTTCAGGTATCCTCGGGTGCTTTGTTTTCCTTCCAAACTCCAAAAAAAAACCATGGCAAGCAGTTTCATTGGCTACTGACTAAAGTTAACCCTGGTCTGTGGGGGCAGAAACTAATGTGTATGATTACAAATGAAATCTATGTTACCCGTATGATGCCTTAAAAGTAAACGATAATAATAATTTGCAGTTGTAGACAGAAACTTCTACAGTTTTATGCACTTTATATGGATATTGTTCTAAAAGGTAAAGTATAAAAAAAAAAATCATAGCAAAAAAATAAAATAATTCACAGCACTCCATCTTTTATGGTGTAAAAAGCGATTACACATATTATATATTATTGTGTGGTAGTAGAACTTAACTTATCATTTTAATGTAATGTATATTAGCTAGTAAGATAGCCTTTTATAGACAGCTAATTGGTATTACGTACGTATTTCCGCAGAATTTCCTCACGCTCTTTTTGATCCTCCAAACAGCTGACAGTGATGTCGGAGACACTGATGGCAGCTGAAGCTGTCAGCGTCACAAGAAGAACCAGACAACCTTCCCCTTCTTCCAAATTCAGCTTCAGCTTGTGAGTTTGTTCTTTGCTTAAGACCGACAGGTCAACCTGGCACCTAGAAACAAACGTGTTGAGTCAGCAAGTGATTCTCTTTAGCCATAAAAATAAACAGGGCCTACTGCAAGCCATAAAAAGCTAAAGGAGAAAGGGTCTGTTACCAATATGCAGAAATAAGATGTCATTTTTAAATATCTTTGTACAGTATGGCACTGAAGCCCGACAACAATACAGCTCAGGGAACAGGGAAAGGAACAGAAAGTGAAAATCACATTCATTTCGGTGCTTGTCTATTATTGTTATACATAAAACAAGTTTGATTTTATTCGGCGGTGGATGTAGGGTAAACATTTTATATACACATATACAGAACATGTGGAGCATAAGTGGAACAAACCTCACTATCATTGTGTAACAAGCTTACATGTCAAATCACTTCACTCAGTTAAAGATTACGCTTCAGACTTGTGTCACTCAGCAGTAACAGGCTTTATCCTAGGGAACACTGCGCACATACACTGCTCTCCTACCCAAGTGGACAACCCCTTCTCTAACATCTGCTGTATGGATGTTGTCAGCGGTATTCACAGGACACATTAGCACTTGTGGGAAGCATAATGTAGTGCTTCAGCTGTCCGCTGTCTACAGGGAAGAAAAGGAGTATGAATGCGTTACTGCAGCTCTGCCAGGACCATGGTAGAACTTCCTCTTTATACACACGTACATTTTCACATATTCCAGGGAGAGTGCAAGGTTCTACAGATCTGACCTGTAAATGTTTACTTTTTATACTTAGTCTATTAAGTGATTTAGAAAAATTTACTTGCAACAATATTCAGTTAAAATGTATGTACAACAAATCAAGAAGTCTATGATGACATTCTGTCATGTAACATATTTAGACATTTCTGCCTCCCGATGATCATGTCCATGTCTTTCTAAATTGTAGGCAATTACATAAATACTATCCCAGCGGCTAAGGAGCTCCTTACATGGGTATTGATCCTGCATGCCCTTTTACTCTACACTGCTCTGCAAGACATAAACTGCACTCAACTTTACTCAAGCCTGACACAACTCCATCTAACTCCTTTACCTCTTCTCCCGTCTCCCCTCCCATACTATACAGTCTTCCCTCTCTCTATCTAAGCTATCACAGGCTCCCTTTCTCATGCTCTGCTACCATCACTCTATCTTCTTTTCCTCCTAGACTTTTGTTAATAGAAAAATCAGAATGCAAACAATAATTATTCTGAGGCTAGTCTGAGCATGCGTAGTACCATTAATCTTCAATACGGCGCAGCCGACCGATGCTGCACACCATATGGGTATCAGGGGGTTGGCCGAGGCATGTAAATCTAAAAGCTTGGCTAAGCCCTTATGTACAATTCGGTATTCCGCATGGAAGGGTTTCCGTACAGCATACTTAAGGTAGGATCCCCAATCCACACGTAGGAGAGCAGGGAGGAGTGCTAACGTATGTGACTAGACCCTACCTGTGAATGCGGTCCAGTATGTTCAAGTCATGGTATATAATTTCAGTTTTCATTATTACAACCAGCGCCGTAACTAGAAATTTTAGCGCCAGGGGCAAAAAGGAAAAATGGCGCCTCCTGACCCTGCATTCCAAGACAATTTAACCTTAAATATTAATGTACTGGTGCCCCCTTAAGCTTTGCGCTCTGGACAGCTGCCCCTATCGCACACCCCTAGTTACAGCCCTGATTACAACATATATTAAACCACTGTGAAAAAGCATTTTTGCCAAGCAACAGAGTATAAATTTAGGATCCCATATAAAGATCCTATAAGTCGTATTTAAGGTTTAAGGATATATATATATATACTGAATATAGGTAAACACCAAGTTTACTGTTTCAGAAAGTTATTACACTGACATTCATCCCTATCTTGAAAGACTGTGACTGGCAAAAGTTGAAATCACTAAGCGCTAATGGCATTTGACAGGGGAGAATTTTAAGGTCATCTGTTTTATTGTCACCTTAATGGACAAAAGAGTAAAACAATAAATTTATATAGCCACTGATAAATCAATAAATTGAGAAGATTAAAAAGGATATTTAATACCACAATTAAAAAAAATGTTGCACAATCAGATCATGGCTTTAATTATGAGAAACATCCCTGTAGTATATTAAACAAAGGGTAGTGTTACATTAACCCCATAGACAGAATTAACACAAAGACAGTGCATCTATAGGGATACAAGGATTTGGCAGAGTGCATTCTGGGATTCTGCTTTCTGGAATGAGCTCTGTTGTAATTGAATACTACCCAAAATATCAAACAGAACACCCCTGAACACAGTCTTGTACATTACTGACCATTACAAGAAATACCAGAAATGGCCATATGACCTAACAGAGGCATTTTATATATAAAGGTTAAAAAAAATAGATAAAACATTCAGAAACAAAAGAAAAAAACGTAAGTATGCCAAAGATGCACAAGTGTATAAATAAGCCAATAAAATAAGATTATGACAAGCTCTTTATGTTGGAGAATTTCATTATATAGATATAAATACATCTTGGTCAAATGATGTCTTTAAGATAAATTTGCAAACAGCAGAGAAATACTGTACTGCACTAGGAGAAAAACACAGACATAAAACTCATTTTGCTGCTTACGACATACAAACATAACAATGAATAGCTCCTTCTAGAGCTTTAATGGTTTACCTGCTTATGGGAGTTCCAGGAGAGCCATTCTTTCAGAACCTTAACAGACATTAAATATCCTTCTATAAATATTATCTTTACAAAAAGCTAAAGTAATACACTATTTCTGTGATTGTGGTTAAAATAACATTTAGTCTATAGGTGATGTAGTTTCCACTGCGATGGCCCATTTTGACAATGAAACTGACAAAAAGTAAATTTCAGCTGTATTGTTGCTGACGCCTTTTTAACATACAAAATGTCATGCCTGGAACCAGGGGCGTTTTAAGTGAGGGGGCCCTCGTGCAGGATTTGTACATTGGGCCTCTTCCCCTTACCTGAGACATGACTGTCCCAATTCGCGGACCTCAAAAGGGGTGGGGCTTAACTGCACTGTAAGCCCCGGCGATTTTTTGGGCCGCAAATAGGGAAAGTCCCTCTGCAGGGGAAGGGGAGCTCATTCGGCATCTATTTCTTCCCTCCGGAAGATGCCAAATGGCCCCCCTTCCCCTCCAAACACTGGGTGCAGGATGAATGCCACAGGTCCCCCTGTTCTGAGGGGCCGTGTGCCCCTGCACACCCTGCCCCCATTATAGATACGCCTATGTCAAATGGTTTTATTTCAACAGGTGCCTGTTCTGGTTGAGTTTAGTCCATGGTACAGAAAGGGTTAAGATTAGTCCTTGGAGAGGGGATAGTTAAGGTTAGTCTGCGGGACAGGGTAGGTTAGTGTTAGGAGAGGGTTGGACTATGAGTGGAGGATGGTTAAGGTTTAGGGTTGCTAAAATTAGGGAAGGGCTATGATGCCTAAGGTTAGGCTTAGGAGAGAAGAGGGTTAAGGATAGGCTTAGGGTAGGGTTAAAGTTTGGTTAAAGGAAGGGGACAGTTAGAGTTAGGAAGTATTAAAATGTACCTGTCGCCATTGGATTCTTTGTAGACAGCAGTCGCAGGACTAAAGCTGGGTACACACTACACTTTGTTTCTCACAATCCAATCTTTAATCCAATTTTTGTAACGACTGGCTCCCACGTTTTTTCTGCCAATGCATCGTTCATCTGGCAAATTAAGCTGTCTATAAAATCTGTTTAAATGATTATGCAAGCGATTACACAATATTGTTTGATCGTACATGCCTAAACACTTCAATGATATCGTGTGAATCGCTCGTGTAATCATTTGATTGGAACGGATATCGTTGGAAAAATGTGTAGTGTGTACCCACCTTAACACTATCTCGCAGGAAGTGATCTGTCAAAAGCTAAGTCACCGAAGCACCGAACCACACCCGCTTATAGGTTACATGTATTTATTATTATTTATATTATTTATATAGAAGTTGAGCTGCAGTTATGAGTTATGTAAGTGTTACAGTCAATAACCTATATTGGAATGGATGCAAAGTGTTGGTATAACAAAGGTGTGTGTATTGCAATAAAAATGTACACCCTATGTCTAAAGCAGCATGAGCAGGAAATCTGAATTAGTAGTACAGGGAATAAATATGCATTTGAAACATGCAGATATAAATTGGCTTCTTATGTATGTTGTTTAATTATAAAAAAATATTTTAAACATTAAAAAGGTATCAAATAAAATCTTAAAAAGCTACTTTAAAATGAAAAGTAATCAGTAAATTATAGTGTAATGTATTGTGTCCAAAAACTTTTTCATACTGTTCAGCTGTGTGTCAGGTGTGCAGGAAAATCTCCCCGTCAGGCAGTTACACCAGCCCTGAACTGGTGCATTATTGCTTGACGAAGAGAACATAAACTTGGCTGCAAATCACTTGCAGCTGCAAAGAAATGTTCACATTACAATTAAATATAGTAAAAACCCCTTTACACTAGCGATCAGCACATGGATGCAAAAACAGGTGTATCTGCAACCGTTACTTGCACATGCACATGTAAAATTGTTGCACGTACACCAATGAAAAGGTGTTCTCTTCACTTGTGGATCAGGTCCATTATGCTCTGAAGCAAGGAACATCTAGAAGAGACTATTCAGCATGCCTGTATGTACGGCATTCAGGAAGAGTCTGTGCCGACCTGTCTGACTTCATTCACGTTTAAGTGTTGCATAACAGAGTATTTAAGAGAATCAATGTTTCCGTTGTCAGGCTGAATTCTCTGTTCTCTATAGCTATTCACACCAAAATAATGATGTACAAATACTGTTCTTTTTGGCCACATGCTAAATTTATGGAGGTGCCAAAACCTCAGTTTCTATTCTTTAAGTGCTGTGCTTACAAATAGGTGCTACCATAGCTATTAAATGTGTGCTTGGACATAATACAAGCATAACAATAGACATTATGTTTATAACAACAAAGCAAAACCCAATGCCATCCAACAACAAAAGCTCATAAACACAATATTATACTTTTTCATCTTTCATTGCACATCTGGGTTTGTTATAACAAGAAAAATGGCGAGCATAGACTTCAGTATTAACTGTAAAGATGTCATGATTGATTGAAAAATTTTTATACCGCAAGCAGTAAAACAAAGGCTAAGTGGGTCAAAAACCCCTCATTGTCTACGAGCTGATATGAAATGATTCTTCTATTGAATCCAGGAGGGCAGTGGGATACAGCACAATTACAGGTATGTCAACTTCCATCCAGCTCTATCTGTCCTGATGTATTGTTTTGCTTACTTACTAGTGAAGAACAAAGAGAGACAGAGCAGATGCTGGATTAAGGCAGAAGGTCGTGAAAATTGAAGACACTGACACTCAACCTCAAAGCAGCAGAAAAATGAATGTATCAACAATATGGGAATCAGATATAATCTCTTTTAATGTCTACAGTATTATTTATTGCAAAAGCTGACAGAAAGTGTAAGGATAGCGATGAAGGCTAATAATGATAAGTTTCAGGTACACGTAAGAATGGATTTAATAAAGTGTTAAATATTTCTTATGGAAATGTCCCATGGTTAGTAATGGACAGCCAAGCATTGTAATGTTTGGAGAAAGCCTGAAATAAAAATGATCACAGGCGTGCTTTCCAGCAGTATTACTTGATTTAGTTCATCAAATTTTCTGTGGGAGCTTCCTGAACACGGACACAAAAAGCAACCAAAAAAACAAATATGACTCTAAGTCTAAAAGTATTTGTAGTTTGAGGGTTTTTAATTTTTTTTCTGTATATTTTTTAGACAGAATAAATCCAATCAAAAATGTGCTTTATCATTATAGAACAATGTTGTTCCAACAGTGGCATGGAGAAAAGCATCTCTACACTACCAGCATGACTTTAAGGGACACAACTTCACTAAAAATGCACAGTAGGAGATTGGAATAATGTTGCCTGTCCTGATGTCCACATGGTAGAACCAGAATTGGCATGCATAACATGAATCTATGACATGTCAGGCCATGGTGCATACTGGGGGTGGTATAATACTGTGAGAGGTATTTCATGTTAGGATTATCCTGGAAACTCCTAATATTCTGGCAGTGCTCCTGAATTCCAGAGAATGCAGAACACTCTCCCACATCTGGCCCACATCGGGCTTGATAATACAAATCACATCATCAAACCCAGTCCCTAATGTCAAATGCTGTTATTCAAAGACGAGGGTGGAGAGGAGGAGCTTCATAACACATTTTAATGGAAACTGCTGGATTGTGGCTCTGCCCCCTGATTCACAATACTGTGATCTACAGCAGTGCTTCTCAACCTTTTCTCATCCTCAACACATCTAAGCCCTTCCCTGAATTCCGCGGCACACCAAAAGCAAAATATAGACACAAAAAAGTAGGAATTACAGTTGTTATTTTTTTGTTGATAAATTTAACATCACAGCTAATTACTTTTTTTTTTACTTTTTATTCTTATATCTAATATTAACTATGTATATATTATATAATATATTAGCCAGTAACCCCCATCATGTGTTAGCAGCCTCCCTAGTATTCCCCAGCAGGTGTCTCCGGCCTCCCTATACTTTACTTGCCTTTTTAGCCTTCCTATTTCTACCTGGTGCTGTTCTCCACAGCGCTGTGTACGACGCTGACGTGACCTGAGGTTGCGCCAGTGTCACACAGCAGAAAATGCCGGCTGACACTGACAGTATGTGTCAGTGTCAGGGCTGGACTGGGCAGAAGCTGGCCTGGAAGGAGGCAGGTGTGGGTTGAGTGTAGAACACTGGTTGAGGAGCACTGATCTACAGCACTGCACACTGAGGGTGAGTCTTGAAGATGAAATTCATGTCATCTAGCCCTGGTGTCTATCAGCTGTATCTCACTCCTAGCATATCTCACCCCTAAATTGTGACATTCTATTGGCAAAGCCAACAATACTAATTGATGTACTTGGAATTCCCCAAGTACCAGGCTGCACATCAGTGACCCTTCATTAAAAAAGCCTTCCCTGCACAATGACCTGCTGTGTATCAGCCCCACAATATCTGGCAGCAGCCGTGTACGTGATACAAGAATACTAGAAGGAGCAACAGATCTACATCGACATCATGCTCCACACAACCTTTATAGTGACAACTGATTTAGTGATTTGGAACATTTTACCACCTATGATACACCAACGCTTCACAATAGGGGAAAGAAAGCTATTACTTTTGGTCGCAGTTCTGTGATGTCTGCTTACCAGTCGCTTAGCATTTCTGTTTCAGGTAGACTGGACAGAGGCGAGCTATGACACAGAGTTAAACTAGAGCCTTAATGAATGTATGGCTACCCTTCATTCAAAAACTACCAACCTAAACTAAGGAGACGCTCTGGAAAGGTTTTCAGCTTACTTCCTGGAACAACCAAGAATTACTGATGGTCCAGCACTCTTTTACCATATCTTATCTATGTATGTTAAGACAAATAAGAACATAACTTTGATCCATGGAGTGTTTTTATCTACATGTTCCACATTGTCATATTCCAGGATTCCAATCCAGTCTCCACTCATAGCATATAGTCTGAATACCTTTTGCATGTATACATTTGCTGTTTAACTGTGACATTTTTTTATTTCACTGTATGTAAAATATGTCAAATAAATGTGACTTGTGATGTACTGTGTTGCGTGTGTTTGTATAATATATGGTGAACGTCCAATAAAAAAAGAAATAAAAAAAAAAAGTTTTATTGTGCCTGCCAGCTACCATATAGATGTGAACCAGCAGAGTTCATGCTCATATCTGTCTTAACGGGCAAATAAATATGCTCGTAATATCATATCACCTTTTTTTTTTACATGTCAACCGTGTTCTTTTTACTAACTATGTTCTTTTCCTTAAGGCCACAATCTTCTAATGGGTTTTTCCAAAAGTATAATGCAGGATGTCACAAAGCATACCTTACCATCTACTTCTCCCAAGAACGTGATATTAGAATTTTATCATGGACCTGAATCTTTTTTCAGCATATCTAAGCCTTGCCACAAGGAATTCAGACTGTAATTAGGGGTCCTACGTAGTAGTAGGAAGGTCAAGCTAACAATGTCACCACTGACGTCCTCATTTAACCAAATGCACACAATGGTTAGCTATATGAATTTGGATACATAGAAGATCCAACATAGGGTTGGGGGCATGGGAACGCAACTTGCGTGCTGTGTTCAGTGGCAAAATACACCTACCTAGCCCTGCTGTAGGTATGTCCACACATAGCGGGTAAATATTTCTGGTCATTGCGCACTAACCACGGGTGTGTTGGGATCTCATACTTTTAATAATAAATATGCGCACAACTTTACACAAGACCCTGAGGGTTTTTTTATGCATTATTTATGAATGATGCTCTATGTATTACAAAATGACTATATCAAACTCTTTGTAACACAATTAAAAAAAAAAGTATTCATGAAAATATACACTGAATGTGTAGTAAATGTAATGTAGGATTATATGCATTAAATATGCATATATCAAAAACTGTAAAAATACAATATCACACATTACAGATAAAATTCTGCTTGCGCTGAAATATATATGAGCAAGATCAATGTCATTTTAAAGATAAACATGCATATTTCCACACCAATACATTCAGCCATAAAGCCGCTCACACTGGATTGCAAATAACTGCAGCTAAATCAAAAATGCATGATATAGGATTTAGGTTCAGAGACACAACTTGCTCCCTGACAGAGCTCATTCATGGCAATTTATTGCATTTGTCAGGAGGCAATTTGATCACATTACCACTATGCATAAAGGTGTAACAATCCTATGGATTTATTGGTTGATGAGAGTTAGGTGTCCCCAACACAATGTGGTCACAAAAACATAGGTGACAGCAAAGTTCAATAATCACATGGAGATTAAAATTGTTTCACCTTGATCATTTATATCAAATAACATTTACATTCCCTTCTGAAATGTGCACGATGCTTTAATTAATTGTTATGTCACAATATAGCCCTAGGTAAAATAAAGCACATTGTACATTGCCGTTTAAATGTTGACATAATTAGACTTTTTCATGATATATGAACAGCTTTAGAAGCAGCATCACCTTGCATTAAGCTGCGAATATGATAATGTGAGTTACTAAAGGTTTTCTAAACATTGCTCCTTTAGATCTGTAGTCTGTACCATGTTATTAGGATACTGTAGACAATGCTTGTTGTAGACATGGAATTGCCGTGTTATATACTATTATAGCATCCTGGCTATTATGGAACAACTTAATCTCAAGCCAGTTTACTCGTTTACCCCATTTATACATATGCATTATCCTACTGAATCCCCCCGTCATTAATAAAAGCTGAAAAGAGACTTTGAATTTCTAGAATAAATTAAAGTAGATTAAACACATTGCAAGAAAGCAGTCAGCAGTAGAGGCAAAAGGTAACAATGAGGGTGCAACAAGCACACAGCAACAAGCACACAGACTGTTTCTGTGCAGGAAAGAAAAAAAAAACAAGCAATAAATGTATAAACTGCTATTGCTACATAAAAAGAATTGTGTCCCATGGAATTTACACTGTTTCTTGGTTCACAGATGCAACCAGTTTGTGAGGTGGAGGAATCTGACGAAATCTTCCCCATATTTTTGAATGCCAGTCAGAGATAATGTTGGCATTGTATTATTTAAACCTTTAATAGCAATGTGATTAGTCAATGGGTTCTGCTCCCTGGTAAATGTGAGGATGGAAGAGAATGCAAGAATGAGATTAGCGTAACATTGGGCCTGATCCAGAGCTACGCTTTCCTTACACTTCCTAACGTAACGTATTTGCGCTAGCGTAATTACTATGCACTCCCCTAGGCACTCCCCTCGCGTGTACGCACTTCTGCCGTTTTATGCTTCCCGAACCCTACCTAAACTTTACACAGCGTATCTACTGACATACTTATGCGCCTAAGCACGTCCATACCGTACGATTTAAATGCCTCACCCCGCCTCTGAAGCGGAATTATGGGTGTTGTATGTCTGGCACGCCCCTTCGTTCATAGTTAAGCTGAAGATACGTGACTGGCTCTGAGTTACGTTGCGTAACATCTGCCGTGCGCATGCGCAGTAGGTACTAATGGGCGCTTTTACGCTAGCGGCTAGCGTAAATTCACTCATGTATGTAGCACTGGATCTACCCCATTATCTCCTGAATAGTTATTACCTAAAAGGTGAGAAAATGGTTTTAATACATATACAGCAAATATCAGAAAAATAACAATAATCAACATTATAATTTCTGAGCTGCGACTTCTGCTGCCCTGGATGCAATACACAGGTAGTTCTACCATCAATTGAAGCATATTGGCTCTGATTCAAAACTAAGAACATGCAGAAGATCCATGATCAGATATACCGCACATGCCCAGAACTCAAACAAAATCATGGCCACCTGATTCACAGACACGGACGGCTGACTTAGGACTGATTCACGTATCGGCATGGAATGAGTCCTACATGCGTTCATTGAGGGGCAAGACTCTTAATGCAAATGAGCAGCATACGGGCTAATATACAGTATGGACATGCCTCTAAATTTAGGGCTGATTCAGTGTGAGTGCCTTGCGGAAGCAAACATATTCGCGGAAAAAGATAAGGTAGCCCTCTACCACTCCTAAGTTGATTTCCATATGGCTCTGTGCTAGTCTATGTTATCTTACCTCTATGCTTTTAAGGCCTTAAACCTGACCATGACCTTTTCAACTATAAAAAACATGTTTTGTTTACAATCATTTCAATATTTTTTAAGTTATAATATTTTTTAAACTGTATTATTAAATTAAAGCATAATATAGGAAGTTTATTATAATGAGATGTTATAATTATTTTTATAAAAACAAGTCACAAAAAAAATATATTTTTTTTGAAAATAAAAAAAATATATAAACAGCTATTAACAAACATTATACAGGTAGCTCATTGTGCAAGGCACATTAAGGGTTAAACATACAATGTGACAACTTTAAGTTTTCAAAAAAACCAATTGCAACATTCATTTAATAGTTAGATAATAGATCTGTGTGCAGTAAGCACAGGGCCAGAGCTAGGTCCCTGGGCACCCTAGGCGAAGTTTGGCCTGCCTCCCCCCCCTTATATTCGCCCATTCATATGGCCCTTCAGGCCTCTATGCCCCCTTCACATTCCCCTTCAGGCCTCTAATT
>WWET01000166.1:0-27023 GCA_011038615.1 Limnodynastes dumerilii | reverse complement strand
CACTTGGGATCTTAAATATACGCTACTACGTCACTTAAGATCTCAACTGACAGCGCAGAGTTAGGGTTAGTCAATGGTGGTCTAACTTTAAGATCCACCGCTGTTTGCAAGGGGAGTGACTGTTTATGCAGTGGGCTGTAACCTGCTAAGATCTTAACCTTAGATGCGTATATTTGCGATCTTTACGCAATCGCATCTCTGAATCAGCCCCTAGCTCACCCTGCAGTGGACTAGGTATTCGTGGCATACAGAAGACTGACTGGAACAGACAGATGGGCAAGGAAATAATCCAAACTTTCATACTTTTCTCTAACTTTTTTCTCCTTTATAAACACATACATATCAGCCCATCACAAGATAATCTTGTGGGTACAAAGCATGACTGATAAGGAACTTGACACACTGCTCCAATCATAAATATATAGGGGACAATATTATACTTATGTATGTTGAGCCTCACATGTTTAAGTATACTTCAAAATCAATCACAAGTCAACCAATCGTAAGTTATGCAATTTGTGAAGTTTCAATTATCCTATTTGTACAGAATGGAACTGAAAGGCATATATAGTTATAATACTCAGCAAAACGAAACAATATTGCATGCAAAATTATTTACCTTGCTCCTGTACTTCTGATGTCCTAGTCTGAATTTTACATAAGGGTCACTCAGTCCATTGGCATCCATGGCTTTAAGACCCTGGCCCTCTATCAGTGTGATGCTCACTACGCCCCTCCACAAGTGAGATTTGCGATGCAAGTCTGTAATTCGTAAGCTCTGCGTCTGCAGCTGAAAAGAAACAAAAGGTTGATGCAAAATATAACAAAAAATAAATAAGTATAAATCATGTCAAATACCCAGCAGGATCGTTTAAAATATATTGATCAATTAATCTGACTGCAGGATCCCTTTAATCCCTATCATTAGCATTCTAGATAATAATTTTGAGTCAGATCCAGACTTTAATTGAGAGTGGTTCCCCCAAAGAAAGGACCACACTATGCCGACATCTGTGAGTTTTGATTTTAGCACATGGAAATGATCCAAAAGTACAGATACCTGGAAAGCTCTTAAGTCTAGATGGGATTCATTGCATGTCGCAGTTTCATTAGCACACATTTATACTCATGGGCAGGGATGGAAAATTAGCCACAATGAAATTCAATCTGGATTGGGCCTTTTATTACAGACAGAACAGTTGTAACAGCTCCACGTTGCTCAGTGCAGAAGGCGTCACTCGTAGTACTCTCATATGTTTACTATGACAAATTCTTTTCCCCAGAGAATCAAATACTGTGGTTTTTTACTTGAAGAGGGACCACTGACTAACCTTTATAAACTTAACGATAGCAATAATTACATCTATTGCCTAATGTTCCAAGTCTATAATTCAATGTATAGTGTACATTTATTTTATACAAAAGAACCAAGGTGGAATATATTGCATGAATACATGTGACGTGAATAGATTAAAACAGACAAAAAGGGCTTTACAGGAAAAATTTCAAGTGATATTTACTATCCTATAACCTTTGCTGCTACTGCGCTTAGAGAGAGGATTCAAAACCGATCTCCGCTACATCCTAACTCCTATGTGGGAGAAACCCCTCCCCTCGCTCATGTGGAGTTTCCCATGATCCTGTTTAAAGCTTCTATTTTACATGGAGAGAGTATAGAAATCTGGATACAACGAAAGTGCTTAACCCTTATTTTTTTGGTTTAGCATATTTAAAGCAGGTCTGCCACTGGATAGTGATAATCCTTCCATCATAGTGTTACTGGGGGTTGTTGAGGCTTGATAACGAAAATTATGTCATCAAGTGCCGCCCAACCCCTAGTAACAGTAGGAATTGCTGTAACGATAGGCAGGGGGCCGGGACTTGCCTGCTCTTAAGTATTGGAGGGCCCCATCTCTGCTCCCCCTGATGGCCCTGTATTAAAGTTTGGTGTTTCTTTTGCTACATGGCTGTAATTCCACAAGTATTACTTTTCTGTAACTCACATCATTTAGTTTATTTTGGAAAAGCTTAAAAATACTGTAACAAAGCTTCATGTGCACATATTCTCAATTTAATATCTGATGGAGGAACTGGGGCTGATCAAGAGTATGAGAGTAACAGCAAAAATAACATATTTATAACATAATAATGCCACCACTTTTTTGGGTAGTCTGCACTGAGAAGAGATGTCTCCTGCAAGCGCATCATTTTGGAATAGCTGAACACCGAAATTTTATTAACCATAACCATCCCCTTGCTTAACCCTAACTATAACCCTCTGCTCTCCACAGCCTAACACTAACACTCCTCTAACCCTAAACATCCTCACTCTGGTGCCTAACCCTTACCCTTCCCTAACCTAACCTTATCCCTCTGACTTACACTTCATAACCCTAACCATGGCTGTCCCGTAGGCTAGCAAAGGGTGGTAGGATCAGAGGAAATGTGCGGAAAAATGACTTCACCGAAAGGGTGATAGATAAGCGGAATACCTTCCATCTGAGGTGGTTGAGGCCAATACAGTAGAACAGGTTAAACATGCTTGGGATAAATATAGAGATTTTACTATAAAACTAAATCTATGGTAAAATAGGGTCTAGGGTCAGTACAGTTTAAATAAACAACTGGGCAGACTGAATGGGTCAAGTGGCTCTTATCAGCCATCACTTTCTATGTTATGGTTCTGTGGTTATTCTCAACACACTGAAATAGTTGAAGCACATTTATTTTTCAACACAATTTCTCTCAGACAGCATCACATTGCCCTTACCAAAGGAACATGGTGCTATAAAAAAGTTGAAAGGGCACCAATCAAACAAATGGCTTTGCGTTCCTGTGTAACAACTTCATTTCCTAATTCTTTATTTCAGACTCACTTTTTTCTACTTTTTACTGGTGCACAGTATGTGTGTTTTATATTTGGCATTCAGTAATTATTATTTTTTTTTTTTAAAGGGAAAGGTGTAATGACGATAGTTGGATATATGTGCAGGATTTAGATTACAGACATTTCCCCTCATTATATAGAATTTCTATAGCAAATCAGACTTTTTATTTCAATCCACTGTTCCACCGCAGACAATGATATCTGAACTCCCCTACTCCTGCCAGTTAAAATAGAAGCTCAAATTGTCTTTCACATTATAATGATTTGTCTTCTAGTTGCGTTTTGTTTGGGAAGCATCTGTGAGAAAGTGAAATGGTCCAGAGGCAGTCCTCATTAGGAAATGTAAGTTATCTTGAAAGGTCAATAATGCAACTCGGTATAACTTGCAACTGGAAATGAGTCCTATCAGGAAACAGAACTGAAGCTTTTATTGTGGAAATGTGCTCTCTCTTTGCAAAATTTATTTCTGTAACAATACAAGTGAGAGCAGTCACCCGTGTAACAATTTCTCCAATGATAAGAATTGCTTTTCAAACTTTAGTCTAAGCCAAGCAAAAAACAATCCCACGTAATATACAGAAGGCACTTAAAAGCCCAGTAAAATCCATCCAACTTGCAACAATGATATTATAAATACAAATATACAGTAAATTTACAAGCACAATAAGATACAATTAGGCTAGTTCTTGTGTATGACAATTGTTTTGTCAATCTGGCTCTTATCGTTATTAAATTTTGCACACACAAAAATAAACTCAGGATTTTGTCAGTAGGTCCAGGTCTAATACCAGGCATAATATATATATTTTGAAGCCATGCTTTGAATCTGTATTAATGTAAGGTGTTGTCACTGTTCACTGCAATCACTGGTAACTTTATTGATATGTTCTTTGTACAACTGATAACAAATTGCATATTAGTGCACCATGGTTTTGATTTGATATTGAAAAACATATCCTACTCTTGATTGGTTCTGTATGTCGGACATAGACCGCACTGATAGAAACCATTTTATCATATTTTCCTTTCTTTCTTTATGTATTAATGTGTTTATCTATGCAGTAAATAAATAATTCATAAAGAAAAAAATAAATAATTAAAGAAGGCTTTTTTTTTAAAAGGGTGTATCTTTTTTTATTTTAAGAGAACCAAGGGGTATATTTACAAAAGGTGATTTTTCCCAACAATTTAAATTCATTGGATGTCGTTGCGATTTACAGGCGATTTGCAGCGTGAATTCACCGAATTCACTAAGATGCGAGCTGCCTGCAAATTTTTTAAACACCTGTGAGATGCGGCGATTTTGCAAGGAGTAATTCGTTGTCGCTCGCTGTGCTTAAAAAAACCAAAAAACAAATGCAGCATGCTTGAAAGCCTTAGCCATGCTGTGCTGATAGAACTACAAGGCTAAGCAATGCTTAGCCTTGTAGTAATATCAGCGTCAGCATGGTAAGACTTTTAACCATGCTGCGCTGTGTGTGGTACGTGGAAAAAAAAATACAGTCAGCACAAAACATACAGTTATACATTACTATAAGTGTGTATGTAAAATAAACAGGGGCTCTAGTGTTTCTGACATCATTAATATAAAAGGCTGCCCCTGGACTTACCTCCAACTCCAGCACTTTACTCAGACATGCTCCAATGTTGCTGAGTTCACTCGTGATGAATAAGAATTTGAATCACTATGCTCCCAACCTGCTCCCCCAAAACACATAGTCTCCACCTTATATAGACTGCTTACCGTTCACTCCTCCTCCACTGAGCACACTTTAAAGCTTGGAACAAGGAACTTGCTGCCCCCCTCGAAGCTTCTGACTGGGAGACTATTTTCAAAAAAATACATTGCACATCCTATAGCCTCTCAGTACTCGAGACCAGTTATAAATTGCTTTCACACTGGTATATGGTTCCAACTCGACTACACAAGATTTTTCCCAATACCTCAAACGTATACTGGAGATGCGAGTTATCGAGTGGAACCTTTCTTCATATATGGTGGGATTGCACTGTTATTAGACCCTTCTGGAGATGTGTTATGGACACGGCCAGGCACCTATGTGGAGATAAGGGGGCCTGTTCCAGACCTACGATGTAGCGCTGAGCGTACTAATGCTCAGCATTACATCGTGGGACTCCCCCTGACACTCCACCTGCCCTTCAGCCGTTGTAAAGGAGTGTAAATACGCTAGGACCGCGGCGTTAGTACGATAACGCCGCCCTCCCAGCCTCATTACCCTCCCTCCCCCTGCCTCTCTGCACTAACCTTGTCGTAGTAATGCTGGGGGACGCCCCCTCCAGCGTTACTATGCTGGTACTACGGACGCCCGATCCATGATTGGGCGTTGCCATAGTTACACCGGGCAACATCTGCCTGGCGCATGCGTAGATCAGCTTTTTAGCTCTGGATCAGCCCCGAGATTTCTAGAGAGCCTGAATTCTGACTCCTTGCCTTAGACACCTTCCCCTTCTCCTCCATTAAAAACTCCCTTGTGCGCCACTTGAGCAACGCGGCAATAGCAGTAATTCCTGTACATTGGAAATCGACTTCTCCTCCTTCTATAAGGGAGTGGATTAACAGGGTGGATCTGTATTACAACAAGGATGAAATTGCGCTTTCGGGCCTCTGATAAATTTCAGCAATTCACCTCCATCTTGTTTAGTTGAATGGAATTTAAATTGTCTCCCGAATTTCAAACTTTGTTGAATAGTTAGGTGCAATCTGTTCCCTGTCCCCTTCCATTATGTTG
The DNA here is from genome assembly GCA_011038615.1 of Limnodynastes dumerilii. Classification (NCBI taxonomy): domain Eukaryota; kingdom Metazoa; phylum Chordata; class Amphibia; order Anura; family Limnodynastidae; genus Limnodynastes; species Limnodynastes dumerilii. The sequence goes on along the minus strand of WWET01000166.1, from coordinate 21,386 downwards.
GCTCCCTTCCCCTTGCAGGAGAAAGCTTAGCAAGAGACAAAAATATATTCGTTTGAAACTGATTATTGATATTGAAAGTTTATATATATGTGACTGACCCATTTTATTATGTGCTTTGCCTTTAATGGTAAATTGTTGATTGTCTCATATTGCACTACACAATATGTATTACACTATGATGTTATGATCCGGATTGTATGCCTGTTGTTCTATTTGACACTAAATAAAGAATTTACAAAAAAGGCTGCTCCCTAGCGACCGAATGGTCCATAGGAGCGCCACGGAAGAAGAAGGAGGAGCCTGTCTGCGTGTCAAGTACTGAAGAGGCCGAGGAGTGGAACAGAACACCAAGGATGCCTCTTCTATCAACCGGAGGACAGTCTCCAAGCAACTGGAGAAGATTCAACTCATCAGGCAAGTCTTCTCAAGAATGATGACAGCAAACGGTGAGTGACAAAAAATTATATTATTTTTTTTACACCACATAGTACATTGCGATACATTTAGTATAGGACACGGTGGCCACCGGATTTAAGTGGACACATTAGGGGGAATTATTAGAAAGGGAAAATGTTTAATATTCAGCAGAATTTCTGTTTTTAAAGTGCTTTATTATTTAATTGATTCTAGTTGATTTTATTCACTGATATCACTGTATGTGATAATAGGAAGAGCCATATAAATACTTAGGAAGTGCATAGCAGGACTATAGCCTTAAGAAAGACCCAATAGAAGGTCAAAACCTGTTGGGAGCTAAGTTTCTGCACTTTAATTTGCAGTTATTTGGAAACCATATTTTATCTTATGTCTCTTTCACATTGCGGCACCGGCAATATCCCGGGTCTGTGAACCAGGGATATTGCCGTGTCAACAGATTATCCCAGGAACCTAGACCCTTGGATGACCCTGTTCACACTGCAGAGTTGTCCCGGGAAAATCCGGGACCCGGGTCTGCCCTGGCAGTAGTGTGAGTCAAATTAAGTGCTATCTGTGCGACTTGGGTTGAAAAACATGTATCACACCTTTCACACTGCAGGCTTCCCAGCAATAACCCTGAATTTGACCGATATCTAATTCCCAGGTCATTAGAGGCAGTGGAACCCTTCCACACTGCTCCTCGAACAGGGTCATCGGGGCTTGCCCCAGCAATAACCCAGGTTTTTGCTGCAACGTGAAAGGGGTATTAGACATTACACCAAGAAGCTTTATGGGCCAGATTCAATTAGCTTCGCAGCAGCGTATTTTGCGGAGCGAAGCTAATTCCGCGAATTTTTTTGGGGTGAATTTTATGCGCACCCCATAGAGGTGCGCATAAAAATTCGTCTATTTTTCATACCGTATATGACGGAAAAAAGAGCAGCGCGTACTTTTTCCCGGCATCGCGGCTAATTGAATCTGGCCCATTGAGTGGTCATGTCAAAACCATGGTATATTAACAAAATTCTTTTATAACACACCCTAAACAATGTCTTTCCATACTTGTGTGTTTTAAATTCATTTTATCGCCTCCCTTTTCTAAAAAAAAAACTAAAGTTAAAGCAAAATAAATAGGGGGCGTTTTTTTTTTGTTTTCTCTCTCTCCATATCTCTACCTCATCACTTACTAGAATTATTGTGAACCAGAAAGAGGCTGCTAACTGAGAACATCCCGGAGAACACAAAAGGCAGCCGAACCCAACATATTGCTCTTCAAAGTATTACAAAGATTCCATAACGCGAATGTTCTGCTTTAGTGATAAAGGGCTGGATCCAGACTTAAGTAAGTTCTTTAAAATCAGTTACTCCTGGGCTAAACCACGTTGATTGCAGGGGAGTCATATTGCATCTACTGCAAACAGTATTAGAGTTGAGAGGAGATGTTTCCAGGCCCAAGCCTAAATAACCATGTAAAAGTAAAGCTGGTCACTATCTGTGTGAAGTTAGAAATTCAAAGATATATCCCTGCATGCAAAGAATACAATTAATTTGACTCCCCCTGCAATCAACATGGTTTAGCCCAGGAGTAACTAATTTCAAGCACTTACTTAAGTCTGGATCCAACCCAAAGTCTCTGACGATATTGGAAAAGACAGAAGTCTGAAATACGAGTACCCAGCGCTGAGCTGGATGTAGTTTTGTACATATCCTGTACTGAAATTAGTTGCATTTATCAAGGGCTCTTTTTCCATGGTATATTTTGGTACAAATTAAGACCATTCCAGGACATTGGGCCTGATCCAGACCTAGTTTAGTGCATGAACTTAGTTACTCCTGGGCTAAACCATGATGATTTCAGGGGAGTCATATTTCTTCTGTTGCAAACAGTATTAGAGTTGAGAGGTGATGTTTCCTATCCCAAGTATAAATAACAGTGTGATAGTAAAGCTGGTCAGTATCTGTGTGCAGTAAGCAATTCAAAGATATATCCCTGCATGCAAAGAATACAATTAACTTAACTCCCCCTGAAATCAACATGGTTTATCCCAGGAGTAACTAAGTTCAAGCACTTGACTAGGTCTGGATCCAGCCCATTGTTGTTAATATTATAGGGCCGTATTCATAGATCCGTTTGTTAAAAGTACACAAATATACGCACATTCATTGCAAGGCAACACCCATGACACTCCCCTCACACGGACGGGTTGACGGTGAGTTACGAGCGCCTCGACCACCCTTATCTTTAAGTGTGTATTTCTGTGCGTATAATGCCTCCGTACGTGCGTATCTAACTAACCGTGCCCTCAAATGGTCATTTAAATGCCTCCCCCCACACACTTACAATGATCTTTCTCCGGATGGATTATAAACACGCCCCTTCATACGGATCTTCCCACATGCGATTCACAAATATGTGCCTAATGGATTTCCGTGCGTAAAATCAACGAGATTTCGTAAATTTAGTTACCACGCATGCGCAGTGCATCAGATCGCACGGAACTTCCCGCAAATCTGCATCCCACAGAATCTCTGAATACGACCCTATAGTCTTTAACAACATCTATATATTGTGTTGTTGATACACCAGTGTGTGTGTCTCTACGTATCTCCCTACCACTGAATTCCTTACTATACATATACAGCACTAGAACTGGACTATCTTTTATTCACTGTTACTTATATTATAATGTATTACATTAGAGGTGATATCAAGTCTTGTCATTGTCTTCTCTTCTGACTGCACATAACTGCTGAATCCAATCATGGACCAGCAGCAGTGCAGCCACAAACACAGACTAACTGACTCACAGTTGTTAAAATACATTCTGCAGGGACAGTAGACCACAGATTGTGTCTGTGTCAATGCACAGTTGTCAGCTGGTAGCTTTAGAAATATGGACCAGATCTTGAAGTTTGAAAGAAAGATGAAAGCTGATGGAAATCTGCACTGTGGCAAAACTATGTTGAATTGTAGGGGAGGTCAATTTCGCTTGTTGCAAACAGTATTAGATTTGAGAGGTTTCAATAACAGTCTAATGGTAAAGCTAGGCAATAGTTGTGTGTAATAAGCAAAAGTAAAATATTCTCCCTGCATGCAAACAATAAACTTAATTTGACTCCCCCTGAAACTCAACATGGTTTTGCCCAGTTGTAATTATCCACCTGATTTCCCCTTATTTCACATTTTGAATTTGGTCTGTGATGAAAACATAACCTTAAGGCATGCTCTTCTCATCCAATAGGAGAATAAGGTAAGCAGTAATGGGGGGGTTGCAATGACACGGGAATGAAGGTTGTAGAGACAAACCATGTGACAGGCAACGGGAAGGGCGAAAATGTAATTGCATACAGGTCAAATACTTAATGTTTGCTTACAGCATACAAATACTGGATAGCTTTCATTTTAAACTACAATCAATAATTAAGCTAGAAATGTAACTTTCTTAACTCTAATTCTGTTGGAACACTTAAATATGTCTCTCCTGCAGCTCAACGTGGTTTGCCGAGGTTGTACATCTGATCGTGATTCTAATATTAGTCTCTAATTCTGGCTCAGTCCCCAGAGAGTATGTGCATAGTTGCTTTAAAACAATGGGGATTGTTTTTTTTGTTTGTTTGTGTTTAGAAATAAATAAATCTTTAAAACATTCAAAAACTCTATAGAAAAGGACATTTCTATTTCTAAGCAACGTTCCAGACAGTGTGAAAACTGTATCCACCGCATTTTGTGTCATATTCATTCTATTCATACTGCTGAACATATTTATTTGCAAAAACAATGTATATTTAAGGGATGTCTTGGATCTTCTGGAGTCCTGGATTATTAAGTGTATAAATAGCTTTATACCCAAACACATTAACTTTCAGAAACGATTTTGTTCCTCCTTCATCTGGAATGGCAGAAAGATCTATGGTTTCAGAATTAGAACACATTTGTTACAGACATTTGCTACAGAATAAACCAGAGCTGAGCAGCAATTACTTTCTCACCATCCACTAGCCTGCTATTTATCCTTTTCATTTCAGCAGTAAATACTGTCCTACATTATAGGAGTGTCAGGAGAAATACGTTCTCAACAGACACAAGACATTAGTGGCACCAATTCCTGGACCAAATCAGAAAGGACAACTCTTTCCAGTTCTTTGTGGATTATGTTTAAATGAACTCTGCTGCAGAAATATCAATCGCACAATAATCACCAAAAACTCATTCCGCTAAGTTGTCTTTACATAAGTTTAATATATTATCACTTGCATTGACAATGTTTTCTGCAGTTTTGTGCTGTGTGCTTGTGTGAAATGTGATCATACACTTCCTCACAAATCCAGACTTGGCACTTGTGACCACGTGCAAATGAAGTGTCAGGATGTAGTGACATAAGCAATGTACATTAGGAGCACTTTCATCTTGCCTCAGCTCAGGGATAATCTAAGGAATAATGATGAGGAGCAGACATAGCTAAATGGGCAGAAAAAAATAACAAAATTCCAAACACCTGAAGGCACATTTCCTTGAATGGTGTTAGTTTAACAAACATTTTTTAATTAAACTGTGACTGTGCTTTGTTTTTCCTTTATTTCAATTAAGAAGGGAGGCATTTAGAGTGATGGAGAAGTATTTCAGACCTCTGCTGCACAGGGCTTGGTTTCTCCAGATCCACAATGAACATCTCAGGATGGCCACTAGCTGCATACACCTTAGGAAGTCTGGATAGATATCATTTATGAGTCAATGACTCTTGCACGTGTGCAAGAGAAAAGAATCACACTACTGGAGAATGAAGTTTACCAATTACCTATACAGTATGCAGGGAGCCACCCAGGGACTGCTATAAAAACAACAGACAGCCCACCAGTGACAGCTATAAACAGTGTTGCGAGCCCACCAGTGACAGCTATACCAACTATAGAGAGCCCACCAGTGACCACTAATCCACCAGCGACTGCTATACACAATGCCGAATGCCCATAAGTGACTGATATACAGCATGCTAATCGTGACGGCATGTTAGCACTCACCTGTCCTCGCTGGTCCCTCAGCACCATAGTGGCAGGCATGGATAAGCAGAGCCATGCCTGCAGGCATGAATCAGTAGCGTCTTATTTCCAGCATAGCCTGTAATGCAAATGAGCCATGTGGGAGCGCCACCTGTAGATAGCGTTCGGCTCCCCTGCGCTTCTCCTCTCCATTTCTAGTTATTTTTTAGTGACTATCTTTTCGAGTTCTGAGTGATTTTTTTTCCTGTGTTCCTGGTGTTCTCCTGCCTCTCCTGTTCCTTTTGATTGTCCACATTTTTTCCTGTCCTCCTTTCCATTTTTTCTCTGTGGCTGTTTGACTATGGTTTGTTTAGTGTGGAAGCCCTAGTCATTGTTCTGTGTTGTCTGTCAGATATTAGCATTTTCCACCTTGCCTTGTTCTTCCCATTGTAAATTCCATCTTCCACTGAGCGTTCCTTTTCTATGCCTTCCCTGATTTCAGCATTATTCATTCTCGCCCTTTTACTATCTTATTGGTGTTGGTGTTCATACATCTATCAGTAGTTGCTTTCAGGGGCTGTGTCTATTAGGAGTCAGCAGCCCTGTCTATCACAATCATCAGGGTCCCTACTAAAGACCAGGCTTCTAGGAAGACACCGCTCCATGGTAAGTCACAACTGCAACAATTTATTGTCAAAAACAAAATAATTGTGAATTCTAAAGGGTCTCTTACAAAACATTGCGCTGATCACATTTTGAAAATACTTTAATCATATTGGTTGTTGGTACTAGTATATAATGAATCAACATTATATAGTACCAACCTAACATTCTCATTTAGCACTAGATCAACCAATATTTTACAAGACATATAACATATCATGTAGATGCGAAGGGAGATTTGCAATAAAAGGACCTCAAAATTTGTCCACATGTTACGAGATTGCCCCCAGGGTATGGAGTCTAACTGGGGCCTGGTCTTCACTAGAGCCCCTGATGGTGGGGATACGCTTGTGCGGCAGGAACCCAGCAGGTCATGACAACTGGAAGCAGCCCCTGGTGTAGCTAAGCACTATAAGCCGTCTGACACAAGTGAATAAACCAAAAGTGTTTATTAGTGCACACAAGATAAAAACAGTTAATATAAGAATAGTGAACCGGGAGCAACTAACAAAACAGGGTACAATACCAAATAGACAAGAGATTTTAAATACTACAGAAAACAAATAAAAACTGGAATCACAGGGATCACTAAGCACAAAACAGGAGTAAGAACAACACTAGATGCAGGAGCACAAAAGGGGTAAACTGAATACAACGATATAAGTGTGCACAAATGCAAGCAGGAATCAAGATAACAGAAAAAATAGACGTTGGAGCACAAATGAAACCGAAAATACAATTATATCAATTCACATTAATACATACAGAAACCAGAGGGTAAATGGCATACAGGAAAAAATGCAGCTGGTACACAAAGGCACAAGGAGGTAAGAAGCAGGAGATCATCGAGCACACATGCAACAGGTACACAAGATAAATAATTAATGACCAGCAGTCTGTTTAGAGAGAGGAAGTCCTATATAAACAGGCTGACCATGTGCTGGATAATTAACTAATAATGAAAAATTCAAACAGTAGCTCCTAGGGGCAGGTCTGGATAATGCCTATGATCTGGAGGCATACATATGTCCAATATTGCCCTAGGGGTGAAACAGGATATTACACGTTCACAGATGTCCACATACGTAACATAGACACTTGCCTTTTCGATTAACCTCCAATCCCGATATTATTGGCTTCCCTATAAAATGTTTCTAATTTTTATGTATTCTGGAGAATTTATTGTGTAGGGATCTTGGGATTTTGTACAGTCAATAATACAATTTCTCTTTTTCTAATTTTGCCATTGTTAAAAGCTTTGTTTATAATCCCCATATATTCCTTAAAAAATGTTGCTGCAGGGTTAAACATCAGTCTATTGTAACTTTTATATCTATCAGCAGAGGTTTTAGATTAATCACTTTAAAAACTTTATATATTTTTTTTCTTTTTTCCTCTTTGCACCATCTATATTTTTTTAAACATATGCAGTTCAAATAAAGTTCAATGATAAATATCATAATCTTAAAATTATTTTTTGTAACCCCTTGAATTGTGAGTGGCCTTTGATATACATCTGCTGTTCTTGTTCTTTAGTTGTTCTGTATATTAGTGTATTTTTGGTGAATTTATCTTGGAAGCATATTTAATAATTGGTATATATTTTATATTATCCATATAAAGACCTACAAGTGTTTTTTCATTTCTGTTGTGGTCAATTTTATTTCCTTTTGGCAGTAATGTTAGAACGGAGTTAGGTATAGTTCACATAAATATAACAACCCCAACCCTCCTCCCCTAATAGATTATGGTCTTGTTTGTCAGAGAGGAGCGGGAGAAGGTCTTCAGTGTGCAGCCAGTGGAGACAAAATTTCATACTTATAAGAGTAAGTTACTCCCAAAGCGTGTTAATGAACCACCGCTGACTGTAGCACATTGTACCGCATCTGCATCCAACAGGTACTGCATATACACTGTCAGTGATATCAGCCTAGTCATGGCAGCCATGACTGGCAAATATAAATTTGTCAGGCAGTGATGTGATGCTGGGGCAGCCGTCAGGGTTCAGCCAGTGGAGACAAAATTTCATCCTTATAAGAGTAAGTTACTCCCAAAGCGTGTTAATGAACCAGCGCTGACTGTAGCACATTATACCGCATCTGCATCCAACAGGTACTGCACATACACTGTCAGTGATATCAGCCTAGTCAGCCATGACTGGCAAATATAAATTTGTCAGGCAGTGATGTGATGCTGGGGCAGCATAGAGTCCAGATCCCTATGCTACAGCCTTATCTTTTAGCATTTATGTTCCGATTAAATGTATATTTTTTTTATTATCTTCCTCCTAGCACTTACTCTCCTTTTTCATTTGTTGCCCATATAGAAATTGGTCATTGTTGTGATAACTTCATTTTTTAAAAATATTTGGGCTCAACAATTTTAAAATTTCATTTATTATTATTCATATATTGTGACTATAGTGCATTAAACACATTATATTAGGGCTTGCCTGTTGTCCCTTTTTGCAGCCTTATCAGCCTATTGGCATGCATACCCAAATGTACAATGCATGCATATTCCCCTCTACATTGCCTACTCTATGTTGTGCGCTATCCTAAAACACAACACTGATATAAATTGTCACCTTAGGAGATGCAGCATGTGCAACTTCCTTTTGTTATTATCAGTGGTGCTTGTATCAGAAAAGGTATTACCTCCATTAGTACACACACACATTAGCTCAATGATCTCTTTCATGTTGAGATTAGATTTTTTTGCACTGCTATTCATTTATATTAATATCTTATTTGTTTGGGGTGATTTTGGAACGACGTACACTGTGTTTTTATGACACTGGAAAATGCTGATATGAACCTTATGCGTCTCAAATTACCTTACTCGATCGTTTCCAATTCTTCTTTATTATCATTGTCTGTAAATAAAATAGAGTTTCATTTTGTTTATATATAGATATATATAGAGGGATCTTCATTCCTTGTTAAGGCCTATTTTGTATTCAGGGAATTTAAAGAATTTAAGAAAATCTGTATAAAAGGCCATTTATTATTAGTTTATATATTACTAACCTTATATTTTATAGTGTCACTTAATATTAATATTTCCCATTGTGCTTCTATAAATTCAAGAAAAAGTTAACACTTTTGAACTTTTGCTAAATTAAATACACAATTTGGACTAAAGTTATTTAGGTAACAGTTACAGTATTCTCTATACATAATTGATTAATTTATTCAAACATAATTCTAATTGAATATATTTAAAAATAACACAGAATATTCAAAATAGACCAGAATAGAGTATATATTTTTATGAATTAGTAAACTGTTAAATATTTGAACAATGTCAATCAAAAGTATATGTTAATATTTTCATCTATATTGATCTCTTGTTTACCCTGAATAGGTCTTTATAGGCCAGTACTTGGTGAGACCCTCTGATAAAATGGAAATAATAGGCATGCAAGAACACGCAGAAAAGAAAAACCACATATATGAAATGCTTTGCACACAGAATTCTAAATCTATTTGGATAGGAGAATAGTCTTTCATGCACACAATCTGTATGCCAATGTAGAATTGATGGCATGGTCTCTTCAGTATGAGGATTACTAGTATGGCTGTTGCCAGGTGTAAATAAATGCCTTATATTCCTACATATATACAAACTTTTAGTAGGAAAGGAAACATAATTACAAGTCCCTGTGACATGTACCCAAATACACTGTCAAGGTGTGCTTCATTGCTTCTGTAAGCACAGATTTAATGAAAATGCAATACTAGCCTTATGTTCTATAGATTTAGAGTACCTGCAGCCTTTTAAGTCGCAAGGAACCAGTGACAGGCATCACTTATGCTTAAAAGGGTCTGGCTAATAGTTACCAATAAAATAAAATAATAATTTGACTGATACATTCTCTTACATGTTAGTTCAACCCACAAAATTCTATGGAAATGTGGTAGATCCTACCATATTGTGTGTGTGTATATGAATAGTCTTACACAACATGTTTTATCCAGCCCACATTTTTGAGCAATGTAGGTACACAGTGCCTGATCAACCACTAGGCTCACTAGGCTGCATTCTAGGGCGCATCACTTCAGGGTCAGCACAAGATCTTTGGTGGTGCCTGGCACTTAAATTTCATGCAAATGCCTGGCATGGAAAGCTTTGAGTATTTTAGCCTAAGGCGTCTGTAACCCTTAACTAGTTCTCACAGGTACGTGCTATAAGGAAGATAAGCCGTTATAAAAGCAACAAAACAATGGGCCGAATCCGAACCTAACTTGACTGGAGGGCACACAAGCCCTCCAGATGTTACACTAGGGATATGATAGTAACTTTAGCATGCAAGATTTGTACTGAACTGCATACAAGCCCATTTCCTAGGAAGTGGGCGGGGGGAAGCATGCAAAGTGTACAGTGTGGGAGGGGTTTCCCACACTTGTACGGATCAGTGGTCGTATGGACTGCTGATCCACACCACTGATTTAAGGCAGGCTTATGGCAGCGTAAACTGCTATAAAGCCCACATGAAGAATGGGAGTGAAAGGGGGCATCCACTCCCCTCTGTCTCTCAGATGGATAGACCCCCGCACATACGGAAAGTGCGCTGAGGTCTGGATCCGGTCCAATGTTTACAATTTCCCCGGCTATAAGACCATTTTATCAGGAAGCAGGGAAATTGTAAAAGTGTGATTCAGCTAGTGTAGTATGTCTTATGCATTTCTTCTGGTATACCTTGGTTTTCTTTAGAGTGAAGTAGTTAACTTATAATGAAGTAATAAAGACTACATATTGTTTTCTATTTATTAGTTTGAACATCTCCGGCAGATTCATTATTTTAACACATAAAACCATGGGGCTGATCCAGAGTTTGAGAATGAAAAACTTTACGTGTTGAATTTCAGGTGGAGTCAAATAATTTCAATCGTTGTAGGGAACTTTGCATGCATGAATACATCTTGCTGTTGCTTACTGCACACTGATACTGGTTGGCTTTACTTTTACACTGCTATTTAGACTTGGATTAGGAAACATAATCTTACCAATCTCAAACTGTTTACAACAATTAAAAACAATTAAAATTGTATTACCTTATTTTTTTGCCTATATGTAACTTTCTACCGGTTTCCCTCTTATTCTTTACCTCTGGATCAGCTCTATTGTTATTTCTGATGTGCTGTTATTATTTTCTTTTCATCAGTACCAATCGATGCTCTTTATTTCGCCAATTTCTTTCATTACAGCTGCACTTTGGGCCTGATTTTAGCCTTACATATCCCTATAATCTTTTATACCCACATGTAGCACCTGAGATTGCTGCCTTTTTCTGGTGTTACATGGAATAAATGACCAGTTGATGAGGTAGAGATGTGTTCATGCATTAATACGAATGACAACTAAGACAAGATATCATGCAATGACATCAATAGAGCGCTACAAAGCTTATGGGTTGTCACTGGACAATAGCACAATATTGTTGCAGCCCACAGTGTATGGAGACCATGGTATGATTCTTACCGGCTCAGACGACTTGAGCATTGACACAGGCTGTGGAGAATGTTAACGTGTTACAGATATTGTCAAATGTATATTTACTCTTACTAGATACAGATATATGAGACTCTTTATTTACAATATTTATATGTATATGAAATGTATATTCACTCTTACTAAATACAGATGTATGAGACTCTTTATAATAGTTATACGTATATGAAATGTATATTCACTCTTACTAGATACAGATGTATGAGACTCTTTATAATATTTATATGTATATGTAATGTATATTTACTCTTACTAGATACAGATGTATGAGACTCTTTATAATATTTATATGTATATGTAATGTATATTTACTCTTACTAGATACAGATGTATGAGACTCTTTATTTACAATATTTATATGTATATGAAATGTATATTTACTCTTACTAAATACAGATGTATGAGACTCTTTATAATAGTTATACGTATATGAAATGTATATTTACTCTTACTATATACAGATGTATGAGACTCTTTATAATATTTATATGTATATGAAAGGTATATTTACTCTTACTAGATACAGATGTATGAGACTCTCTTTACTTACAATATTTATATGTATATGAAATGTATATTCACTCTTACTAGATACAGATGTATGAGACTCTCTTTATTTACAATATTAATATGTATGTGAAATGTATATTTACTCTTACTAGATACAGATCTATGAGACTCTCTTTGTTTACAATATTTGGATAAATCAAATCCCGAGGCCAGTGTCTTCTGCAATAAAGGCAATCATGTCATTTTAGTAGTCAGTCCAACATCCATTCTTTGCCTATATATGGCATTATTCCATTTGATTATTAGCTCTTTGAACATGGACATCATTACCTACTGCATTTATATTTCATGACAGTTTCATTCTGTACAAAAGGCTCATAGTATATACACACCCGTCTGTACCTCTTCATCATTATTATATTCTGGAGCTTATTCATATATATTTTATAATGGTAAAGCCCAATGAATACAATGTAACACGCATGTTTTAATTTTTAGTCTCAGTTTTATTTCACTACTTTTCCTATGTTCTGAAATACCATTTTAATTAATTTATCTTCTCTTTTTATCTAACTATATATTCTTTGTCAACGCAGCATATTTTATCTACTTGGTTTATTGGTATTAATAGATAAATATACTTATATTTAATGTCTTTTTTTGCCTGTGTTTTATGTTCATATTACACCCCCCACACAATTGTGTTATTTCATTGGCTTGTCATTGTAAAGAGATGGAAACCTTCGTACAGCAATTGGGTATATTCCTTTTACACATTCAACAGAGGCTGCAGAATGGCCTTCCCTCACCCTCATAAGCTGCACACTTCTCACATAACCTACACCTCCTTTTGGCCTTCTGTGCAGGAAAGTTCCCATTTCATTTTCCCACCGCATTGCACCATGTGCACAGGAAAGTATAGAGGAAAGGGTAAAGAGATACAACACTGGGTGATACGCCACAATCCCAACAATATACAACTATTACATTTACTTAAAACAACTCACCAAATCCATGGAGAAGCCAACTTTCTGGCATAGTAAAACAGATAAATGTATGGTTCCCAAAACATATTCTGGGTGCTGGGGATCCTTTAAGTCTAAAGCGACATCTTTTGCACTGAAAAGGAAAACAATTACCTGATTAGAAATATTAAAGCTGTCAGTAAGGACATATTTATGATACAAGAGCAATGACTGCACTGTGGGTGAGAACTATTTTCTTTCTCTTTTATAGATTTCTAATAAATTCTCCAGATTATATCTTGTTCCATATTCACAAAAATTCTATTTTGACACAAATATATTATTGTTATTTTCAGTGCTGAATGTCAATACCCAGCCAGAGCAACATAAACTCAGGCAATTTACCCTGACACAAATCATCCGCTGTCTTATAATTGATAGGAGGGCTGCATGGCAACCAGGTACACACAAATGTATATTTAGCCTGGGTTTTGTCAGCATTGGCATCACATTGTTAGGTTGACGCTTGGGCTCATGTTCTCAGAAAAGAAGATGCTTCTAATTTAGCAGGTTTATATAAAGTTATTTATATTTAGATATACATGTACAGAATATATGTCTCATTTTTTTAAAGATTTGACAATGTAAATATAATCCAACTGCAAGGTAATATTTCTAATCTACATGTTGCACTAAATGATGTATTCTGATTCTCTAAGCTCTCTTGTTACCCCTCATTGAAAAGGAATAAAAAAAAACCCTATTATATTTTGTAAACACATCTCTGCCTCCTGGCTGAGGCCTCTCACATCGATGACATTTTCTGAGGCAGCAGGTCTTTCTCTTGCCCTCATGGATGGATTGTTTTGGGGCACTATGTGATACACAAGCAGCATTGGGTGGATGACATCACTTCATGCCCACCTGTTCCTTTTATACTTGAGGGAATGTACTTTACACATAGCAGAATTGCTGACTCTCTCGGAATATCTGGGAGACTCCCGAAATTTGGGCAGTTCTTCCGGTATCCCAGGAGAGCCATCAAAGCTCCCGCAAGCCCCGACCAGCTATTAGCTAGCCTACTCATATCTGTTGTAATCTGGGATGGGCAGGGCTTGATGATGTCATCAAGCCCTGTCCATCCCATGTAAGGCTAGAGATTACATGAATGATTGACAGGGGGCGGGACTTAATTACGCGTTTTGCATAAATCGCGTCATTAAGCCCCGCCACCTTGAAGCCGTCTAAGGCTTCCCTCGAGGTTTTCCCAGCAACTCTGACAAGTATACAATTCAGACGTGGTGTCTAGAGACAGTACCATGTATAAATCTGCATGAGTTGTAAAAATATTTTTGTGGCCAACTACAATGAACATATGTTTCATGCCCTAAAACGTGTGCATAAAAAGTATCATACTTGTCTCCAAGTTTGTTTCTGGGATGGTCGGTGCTTGATGATGTCATCAAGCCCTGTCCATCCCATGTAACGCTAGAGATTACATGAATGATTGACAGGGGGCGGCACTTAATTACGCGTTTTGCATAAATCGCGTCATTAAGCCCCGCCACCTTGAAGCCGTCTAAGGCTTTCCTCCAGGTTCTCCCAGTAACCCTAACATATAGTATACAATCAGACGTGGTGTATAGAGACAGTACCATGTATAAATCTGCATGAGTTGTAAAAAAAATTTTGTGGCCAACTACAATTAACATATTTTTCATGCCCTATAATGTGTGCTTTAAAAGAATCATACTTGTCCCCAAGTTTGTTTCTTTGGTATTATAGAAATAATTTGTAAAAACATTATCAGCTCCAAAATGTATGATTACAAAACTTCCCTTGCTATTATATATTTGTGTGGTGGAAGCCCGTGTGTCTAAAATGGGAATGGGTAATTTGTCAAAAAAGCCCTATTCGACATAAGTACCCGTTCCCAATGGACATCTTTTAATTAATTATGTTTAATTAAAGACGTTTTAGAAAGTGATACAAGCTGCAATGTACTCATAGATTCAATGACCATAGCTTTTGTTACTGACAATATGAATGTATTATTATTATTATTATGGCTCATTTAAGGGAAAACCAAAAGGTGTCAGCAGTGCCATATAGATTACACGCATCATGATAAGACAATACGTATATGATGAAGTAATAGACTGCTCATGAGAACACCAGAACCTTTGCATGTCCAGGTGGTGATGGCAGGAAAGAACAAGGGCAGAAGGACAGAGGACACTGCTCATAACCTAGGACACAAGAAGGTAACAGTGGAGTGAGACACAATGGTTGTAGATATAGCTATTTACACTCATAACATTGTGAATGGATATTTTTCTTCTCAATTGTATGGATCAGTAATATATGATTTCTACCCCAATAAATAATATTTCTGTTCTAAGGTCTGGGAAAAATACATATTATGTAGTAAATATGGTGACTGCTCTTTGTAGTGTTTAGAATTTTTGTACTGAGCATAAGCACAATTTAGTTCCACATATGAAGGGTTTATAGGTCCTTTAATAAATGGCTCGCTTTGTTCAGAGTAACTAAATTAGTTACCACCGCAGTATCATTGTTTTAACATTTAAATCTTGAGTCAAGAGCAGCTAACCTGGAAACCATTGCTCCTTACAAATAACAGTACTGAGGCTGTTGTTCTGCTTTCCCTGCAGTTCAGCACCGTGGACAGTGGCTGTTTGGCATGTAAGACACAACACACTACTGTGAGCAACTACAAGGAGACTTTACTTGTGTGCGAAAAGGAGGCTGGAAGCCTTCTTGCCAAGGTCTTCCTGCAAATGGAAGTGCAAGAGCAACCAAGGGGTAACAAGGAAACATGTAAAGCAGGAAGCAGCTGGCGACTAACATTAAAATTGCATTATGCTGGAAGAGGAAAGTCAGCTGGGAGAGACAATTTAACATACTTGAAAATTAGATTTTTATTAGCTTGGACAAATGGATTTAGGTAAGTGGGTATGGACTGGTAGGCAATGCTCTTGGCTGTCTCAGTGGACACCCTGTTTGAGCGATATCTCAATATTTCACAATACTGTAATAGTGTAACTATAGATCAGGTGTGGCACGTTCCTGAGTTAATGATATGTAGGCCCTGTAGTACCACCTAGAACACAGAACCTAGAACATAGCCTGAAAGAGTATGGCCTTTATTTTCACAGAGACTGGATAGTGGCATCACAGCATTGGGGAGATTGTTCATAAATATGCACAAACATAAATAACATAGCAATAGATGGCATTTATTATTGATGGTGTTTAAGAATACAAACATATAGGAGTAATTGTTTTCCAAGTCCCCAAAAAAGCTCTATAGAGACAATGATAATACTGAACTAATAAGCTAAAGTTTACTGTTTGGTAAAATGGGTCCATCTTCACTTAAGTTAGTTTATTCACTGCTTTAAAAATAGACTCCAAGGGCCTCATTTACTAAAGTCGATTTTGCTAAAAATGGCCAAAGTCCTGAGACTTTGGGGGCAATTATGACATCCCCGCATTCACTAAAGGCAAAGTCCCGGGTCTTTAGCTTTTAGCAAAATTGACACGGCAAACATCGATCTAACATCACAGTCCCAATTTTTCCAATGGAAGACATAGCAATCGCAGGATTTACTAAAGGCATTTTGACACAATCGTCACCAGTACGTCCTGAAATCGCTATAAAAAAAATCGCCTCCAGTGTGTGTCGCTTTCATTGAAAGTGACACACACTTTTGCTGAAAAACACATGTCAACATCATTAACACGTGTTTTTCATACTATAAATGTGATGGGCAGCATGCTTACAACCCTTATCATGCCGACGCAGATAGTATTATAAGGCACAGCATGTCCATTTGTTTGTGGCCATGCTGCACCTTATAGTACTTTAAGCGTCAGTCTGACAAGGGTTAAAAAGATGCTTAGCTATGTGCTGTAAAAAAAAAAATCACACCCTAAACACACATAATGTTACATTTTAAAACATTAAATATATAAACAAAAATACAATGTAAATAATGTGTCCCCCTTTGTAATTTTAACTATAGTGGTGGCCAGTCATAAAAAAATCCCCTATGTGTTATGTAATAAAAAAAATGAATAAAGTGTAGTATAGACTCACTGTTTGGCAGTCATATATTAGGATGCCTTGCTAGAAGATCCTGACGTCTTGCATGATGATGTGGATCAGTTGATTGCAGTTCATCAGTCTTCTCTTCTGTCTCTTGACGCGGTGTCCTCCTCCTTCCTCTTCTGGGGTTACAATGCTAATGACCATTCGGTCACTAGAGGTCTAACTTTTATAGTGTGCATGACGTCATAGACACTATAAAAGGTGGACCTCTAGTGACCGAATGGTCATTAGCATCGTAACCCCAGAAGAGGAAGAATAGATTGTGTCAAAACGCCTTTAGTAAATCCTGCGATTGCTATGTAACATCACAGTCCCAATTTTTCCAATGGAAGACATAGCAATCGCAGGATTTACTAAAGGCATTTTGACACAATCGTCACCAGTACGTCCTGAAATCGCTATAAAAAAAATCGCCTCCAGTGTGTGTCGCTTTCATTGAAAGTGACACACACTTTTGCTGAAAAACACATGTCAACATCATTAACATGTGTTTTTCATATTATAAATGTGATGGGCAGCATGCTTACAACCCTTATCATGCCGACGCAGATAGTATTATAAGGCACAGCATGTCCATTTGTTTGTGGCCATGCTGCACCTTATAGTACTTTAAGCGTCAGTCTGACAAGGGTTAAAAAGATGCTTAGCTATGTGCTGTAAAAAAAAAAAAAAATCACACCCTAAACACACATAATGTACATTTTAAAACATTAAATATATAAACAAAAATACAATGTAAATAATGTTTTTCCCCTTTTGTATTTTAACTATAGTGGTGGCCAGTCATTAAAAAATCCCCTATGTGTTATGTAGTGTGTAATTTAAAAAATTAATAAAGTGCAGTATAGACTCACTGTTTGGCAGTCATATATTGGGATGCCTTGCTAAAAGATCCTGACGTCTTGCATGATGATGTGGATCAGTTGATTGCAGTTCATCAGTCTTCTCTTCTGTCTCTTGATGCTGTGTCCTCCTCCTTCCTCTTCTGGGGTTACGATGCTAATGACCATTCGGTCACTAGAGGTCCAACTTTTATAGTGTGTATGACGTCATAGACACTACAAAAGGTGGACCTCTAGTGACCGAATGGTCATTAGCATCGTAACCCCAGAAGAGGAAGGAGGACCGATGTCTCGATGTCCCAATCATCATGCAAGACATCAGGATCTTCTAGCAAGACATCCCAATATATGACTGCCAAACAGTGAGTCTGTGCTACACTTTATTCACTTTATTTTTGTTTATATAATTAATGTTTTAAAATGTACATTATCTGTTTTTAGAGTGTTTTTTTTTTTTTTACAACACATAGCTAAGCATCTTTTTAACCCTTGTCAGGCTTATGCTTAAAGTACTAGAAAGCACAGCATGGCCACAAACACATAGCCATGCTGTGCCTTATAGTACTATCTGTGTCAGCATGATAAGGATTAGAAGGATCGTTGTTGATTTTTTAATGGACAATCGCTGTGCTTTTAAACATAAAAGCATGGCGATTTTACCATTGAAAAATCAATTAACATCGACGGCGATTATTAATCACCAGACAAAAGCGCGACATAGCAAAATCGCTGCGATGTCTGGCAATGCATAATCACTGCAAAAAAAATATTTTTGTAAATGAGGCCCCAAGTGGCCACAATACTACTGAAGACCAAGTCTACATTATTACCTGAGCCTCGATTCTTGGTTTATACCATCTTGTGCACACAGGTAGAAGGAATAAAAGCACATCACTATCCCTATCACAAGTAACCAGCAAACTCAGTATTGCACCTAAATTATTATGAACTGGAATCACCTGCTTTAATATAGTAGATTAACCTCTTAAAACTCATCTACAACAATACACCTGTGACTGCATAACACCCTAATATTTCATAGGCCTGCTGCTCAAGTACTGCAACTTTATAGCTTGTTTACTATTTATATTTTCATTTATTTCTCTCCATGCAAACTTTGAGGCCTGAATGCATCAGAGCAGCTCCTAGTTAACAGACTTATATTCTGCCTTTCTAACCATATAGGACCGGATCAAGACTTACACAAAATGGTAAATTTCTAATTGCATAGTGCGTAAAATAATAGAATATTCCACGTGTGCATGAACACTTTTAGCACTTCCATTATGAATCCTTCTGATCCAGACTTGCGTGATGGAAATATTTCCAACGGCTGATGGGAAATGTATGGAGTATATACAAGGTTGTAGAAGTCTTCGCTGCTGCTGCACCAAGTGCAACAGATTTGGACCATAGAACTGAATTTTTTAATATTGTAACTTCTGTTAAAATTTGTCAAGCTACATGTGTAATTGTTTATATCTACTGAAAAATAATCATTATATTCAACTTATTTTAACTGCATTATGTGCTTGCAGCCAATACCACCTAGTGGTGAAAGATTGATATAGCAATAACAGCAGATATTGTTATTTAGGTATGTAAGGCTTTATGCAGGCTTTAGTTCAGTCTTTATTTATAGTAACAAGCTTCAGTACTTGCCTCTCTTCTTTCTCCTCACTTTCAGAATACCTGCTTTCTGATCTACTCTTACCCTTAACTTTTCCTTCTCTACTTTACGTTATCCTGTCTAATGACCCCTCCTAACTTCATTTACATTTTGCAATCCATATATTAATACCAGTATTGTCATTTTATTTGAAATGTAAAATCTTTTTTTCTCTTGACATGGAATCCAAGCCACTTTAAGCCAAACATTATTCGTATGTGGCACGTTTATAATATCTATATCTTGTTCAGGTGACGGTTAATAATCTGTTCTCGTGGTCACTATGGATGTTATAGTGAAATATTACCACTGATGAGTTTCTCTAGAGACAAGCTCACCAATGACTTTGCTGCGCAACCTTTGGCAGCAAAGTTTAAAGTTACAGATCCTGGCAGCAAAGGCTATCAAAGAACTATCAAGAGCTATCAAGAACTATCAAACTGGCAAAATATTTGATAATGTTCTGGTATTACAGGATTTTGTCATTGCGAAAACTGATGCTCCCGCCATATGAATCTTCATTTTGAGCACTTGAGAGGGACAGAACACACAATTTACTTCCTCCATGCGATAGTGGATTCCCTGGGCATAATATCAGCTCTCTATAGAGAGCACTTTGGAACAGCATGCAAGCTGGAACAGGGACCTCCCAGGCACTCTTAGCCATTCAGACTGGAAAAAGATATTCCAACTTACATTTGCCTGTTACCCCAGCATACTGACCGTGGAAAGTCAGTATAAACTCAGTATAAACTACTGACTAGGTGGTATAGGGTCCTCTTCTTGCTCAATAAGATCTCCCCCGAAACACCGGCCACATGTTGGAAATGCGAATCTGGAATTGCTAAACACTACACATATGGTGATCATGCCCTGGCATTTCTCCATATTGGAAAATATTGAATCTCCAAACAGATTATAGGTATAACCACCTCCTAGTGGTGTCTCTTCCCTTGTATCTGTGCTTGTCTGTCTTTCCACCCCAGGTGTAATATTTAACAAGCCTTAAGCCATCCTACCTGGTAAATGATTGTTTCACTTTAAGATAGGCTTGCAAGCAATGGCTTTTACAGTCTGTTAATGTTAATATCACTATAATTTGCTTTTCTGAATGTTGTTCTGTGTACCAATAAAATTGACATAACCATTAAAATAAATATATATAAAAAAAGGGCATTTAGTCATTGTAAGACAGATCAGGTGTTGTTTTTTATTTTGTGATACATAAGTCAAACAGTCTAAAATGTGAATTTATTTCAGGCTGTAGTATAAAACGATACCAAACTAAATAAAAGCATACCAATCTAGTAATCTAGTAATACAACAAGTATTCCAGTCTGCATCTTCTGAGAAAAGCAAAAATATCAAATAAATCTAAACATAAAATGAGTTAACCCCTTACCTTTGCAGCACAAGTGTTGTAAGCTCGAGAAATGCTGACCCAATAAAGTCATCTTGGAGCCCAAAGTCATAATCAAACACCTGAAAGTCAAATAAATTATTTTTAAAAAACTGTTTAAAGAGAATGTTGAAAAAAATCTAAGCAAAATATTGTTTATTGGTTTATGGCTTATACAGGTCAGTGGAAACATTTGTCAGTTTATTCAAGGTTTTGTATCATAACATTAGTCAAACAGCATGTACAAGATAAAGCACAAAAATTTTTATTTATAATAAAGTCACTGATCATTAAG
>WWET01000165.1:991656-1009140 GCA_011038615.1 Limnodynastes dumerilii | reverse complement strand
CCCCATAATATATTTTCAGT
Source organism: Limnodynastes dumerilii (assembly GCA_011038615.1). NCBI lineage: Eukaryota > Metazoa > Chordata > Amphibia > Anura > Limnodynastidae > Limnodynastes > Limnodynastes dumerilii. The sequence goes on along the minus strand of WWET01000165.1, from coordinate 1,009,120 downwards.
CCTTAGTGCACCCACATTATATAGTTTTAGACCTTAGTGCACCCCCATATCGTTTCAGTCCTTAGTGCACCCCCATAATATAGTTTTAGTCCTTAGTGCAGCCACATCATAGTTTCAGTCCTTAGTGCACCCCCATAATATAGTTTCAGTCCTTTGTGCAGCCCCATAATATAGTTTTAGTCCTTAGTGCAGCCCCATCATAGTTTCAGTCCTTAGTGCGCTCCCATAATATAGTTTTAGTCCTTAGTGCGCTCCCTAAATATAGTTTCAATGCTTTGTGCAGCCCCCAGGTACAGTTTACTTACCCTCTCCTCGCTCACCTCCGCGGCGCGCTCTCTGCATTGTCAGGTGGTGCGTGCAGTGAATACAGACACTGACATGACCCCAAGGTCGCGTCGGCGTCTGTATTCACCGCATGCACCCCCCGCTGTGATGCCTGCTACCCGCTGTGACTCCTGGAAAAGGAGTCCAACGGGGAAAAAAAACCAGTTGGGTTTAGTAGGACTCATGCCCTAAGGCTCCGATTGCGCCCACATCAGCTGGGTGCCATCGGAACCTGGGGCACGAGCCCTACAAAACCCATGTTAGTTACGCCTCTGCCTCAACAGCATCAAAGCCAGAAGTAAATTAGAATTAAATTAGGTTGTAAACATGTGTTAGGCAGGTTAATTGCTATTTCTTATTTAATTTCTACATTCCACATATGTGCAGTTAGTAAGCTAGTATTGTATAATGTTAGTATAACGTACCCTCTGAGCATTTCTTGGCCTTGTTGTGTGGTTCTGCATAATTCCTGGAACATCTGCTTTTATAAAAGCACATACAAAATGGAGGATGGCTGCCATCTTAGGCTGTCCTGTGACATATGCAGAAGCGCACACAACAGTAAATCTGGATAGGATTCAGCTCACCAGAACGTAGTGTAAGGGCACAAAGCAGCTCAGCTCACTGCTGTTACATGACCAAATCCGTTATGCCAATGCAGATTAATAAACTATATTGAACATGATTCATTAAAATTCATTAAAATATATTGTACATGATTCATTAAAATTCTGTGGTCTATATTTTCTTGATAATGGGAGCTGGTAGAACTTGGGGTATGTAGTAAAAGATTTAGGCATTCTTTATGATTATGGGAGACAGATGGCAGCACCATCTGGTGATTCATAGAATGCATGTGGCACGGGTAGAAGCATATTAGACACTAAAATTGCAGACGTTTATGTGGTTAAATTATGGTGGCTATGTTTTGGAACAGTGAGGGTATCGTTCTCACCAACTGCACCCCCAATTGCGGAGAAAGTCCATCATGACAATGCTCATCTGGCGTACGTTTTGCAGCAGTTTCTCTGTGACACATTAGAAGTGAATACCCGTGGTCTTTACTCATCTGATATCGCACCAAGCTATTTTTGACCTTTCCTAATGCTGAAAGACACTATACATGGCTGCACATTTTCCAGTCATGCAGCCCTTTTTAATGTACAGAAAAACTATTTGCCAACAGCGATTTCATGACATCAATATTGTTTGTGAAGTCTTATAATCAAGTGCACAGATCCAAAATAGGAGCGTCAGTCACCTGGACCTGGGGCCAGATTTACTAAGCTGCGGGTTTGGAAAAGTGGAGATGTTGCTTATAGCAACCAATCAGATTCTAGCTCTCATTTTCTTTTTACATATAAGAGAATGTCAGCTTGCCGCAGCTTAGTAAATCTTGCCTGGTTGCATTCTCCAGCCAGAAAATGTGATTTGCGAAAAAGGGACATCCGAAAGTACCTTTTCAGATGTCTGTTTTTCGAATACTTACCATTTTCTACATTCTTTTTTAGAATGGCTGAGTATGCCGTTCGCCGCTATCGCCGGACCAAGGGACAGGTGAGTAAACTCTCTGTGCGGGGTAGGGAGGGTTAGGGTCAGGCTGCAGGGGAGGGAGGGTTACCGTCAGGCTGCTGTGGGTTAGGGTCATGCTGCCAAGAAAGGAGGGTTAGGGTTCGGTTAGTGAGAGGGGAGGGTTAGGGTTAGAATTAGAGAACGGAGTGGGGGACTATTTTTACACTTTTAGGAGCACTGAACGCTCGGTGCTCTGTGAATCGATTGCAATGTCTCCTCGAGGCATATGCAATTGAAATCCCAGCCAGGAAAATGGAGGAGGAAATGACACTTTCAAAATTGGGCCGCTCTAACCGGAGACCCACACCCATCTGGCCCCTGGAATTAGACATGCTCTGGGGATGGTGGAGGTTCATCGGGCAGTGATATGCCATGTTAGCTGGCGTAAGCTCACCTCTTGATAAACCACTATATGTATGCGTGAGTATTGAAATACTTGTGTATTTAATATACCTTTGGACACTGAACTGTTCATCCTGGGAATTCTAGGATTCTTCTTTTTGTTTCCGTGCTGGATTGCCCATCAATAACGTTTTCTTTTCACTATTTTACAGTATAAGGATGATAAATCCTCTATAGATGGAAAAGCTGCAGATACCTAATAGTGCTAGAAAATCTCTTCATTTTACTTATTGTGCAACCACAACAATATATGTTTAGCAATATGAACTCAATACTGAACACATCTGAACCATAAAATATATGGGGTCCAGAGGTGACTGCATCTGCAACTCTGGATCCTTCAGCAAGTATGGCAGGCTGTATAAACACACAGAGGGGCCAAACTAAATGCAGGCACATGAGCAGATATATTTCTTTTCCGTAACTCTCCAAACACAAGTGCTGGGTACTTCACCATAATGTGCAGTGAAAATGCTGTTTATGCTCTGTGCAAGTGCTTTATTAAAAATGGAATGGTAAATGCTACCACAATGTTCAGAAATAGTGTCAGCCTTCCGCTGGTCTTAGACGAGACCTATGGACGATACAACTGTTTTGCATTAACTGTGTATTTATGTCTATGGATGTGGTGCAATTGAACAAGCCCTCCAGAACGCAAGCTATTCATCCAGTGACGTACGTACAAATGTGGATTCTGTAAATGTGCAGTACAGAGCTAGAACATTAGGTATACATATGGTTTTGGATCATGCCCTTAGTGAATTATTTTAACCAGATGGCAGGTTTAAGTTTTTTTTTGTGACTGTTGAGTATTATTAGGTTAAACAACTTATCTGAATTTTTGCTATTATTATTATTATTATTTAGAATTGTAGACAGAATAGAGTGTCCACCAGATGAACTGAATTTGGTCTTTCAAGTCAAATCCCTAGAACATTTGAAGCAGAAGTCTGGAATCAGTTTGCATACTTAATGGAATCAGGTACGTTATGTCTTATGGTGATTACCACTAAAAAATGATTTTTTAATTACCGATATTGTATCCATCATATAACAACTGATAAACTGTCACTGACAACAGCCTGGTGCTTTAAGTAACTGTTTAATAATTATGATATGTAAAGTCATAGTGGACTGGATCCAGAGTTAAAAAAATACGAGAAAATCAGATGGAACCTCATGGATTCCTTAAGCTTACTGCAGTATATGGGGTTCTTAACCAGTGCTACTAGTACCAGTACTAGTTTAGGTGTATAAAATGTATCTCAAAATCATTGATATATATATATATATATATACACACACACATGATGCGAAAATGCTGTTTCCAAAAGAGAGACAGCCGAAAGCTAATTTTCGACTGTATCTTTTTAGAAAATGGTGCTAATTAGAAAAAAACTTTTTATGTATACTTGCCCATTCATTCATTCGGAAACCATTGCTGCAAACCTGTTGCACCGCCACTGACCCATCGCACGCTCTAGACAGGTGAGTAGGATTCTGGTGAGTTTTAGGGCCAGACTGTGGGGTGGGGAGAATTAGGGTCAGGCTGAGGAGAAGGGACACTTAGGATCAGACTGTGAGTCTTGGGGTCAGGCTGTGGGAAGGGGAGTCTTAGGGTTAGGCTGTAAGTAGGGGACACTTAGGGTCAAGCTGCAGGGAAGCGAGTTGAAGGGTTTAGCTACGGGTAATGGAGTCCTAGGGTCAGACTGCATGAGGAGGGTGTTAAGGGGTTAGGGTAAGGATTAGAATAAAGGTTAGGATAAACACCATTCAGCGATCACGTTCAAGGGATGATTGATTGCTTTTTCTCCTGAAGACAGGAGCAATGAATTTGTGAGCCAGTTCACAACTGGTTGGTATGAAACGGTCCTTTTGAAAAAGGGCCATTAATGTCGGTATCAAACATCCATACTTACATGATATGCAAAGTGGTACTTGACGTGATGCCATAGTACTTCTCAAAAATAGGTTGAGAACAATTGATGTAGTATATAAGGGGAAAATGTGGTATATTATTCTCTGATATTATGTTACTATTGCAGGCAACAAATCCCTCCCCTCCAGTCATGAGCTCTCCAAGAGAAGAACCTCGTCCATCCTATTCAAACACCCGGGAACGAATTGTACGCGTAGTGCCTCCTGATCTGATTTGTTCACTTACCTGTGGGGGTCGTGAATGTCGCTATGAGGGCCCTGATGGTTGGACTGAGGAGCAGCAAGCTATTCGGGGGCTGTACTCATCTTGGTAAGTGTTTCAAGACTCATTTGGACTTATAGGGCCCAATTTAATTGAATGTGAAGACTGCATTATTTTGCTTGTGATGCAAATTGTGAATATAACCGTCTATTACGGTACCCAAAATTTGCGGATTAAAATATGCAGCTCTATGAGGTGCCTATAAAAATATGCAATATAAATTTTGGAGATTTTGCATTTCAACCAAAAAAAACACAAGCTTTGTGTTCAATTGAATAGGGTCCATAGTGTCCCTATCTGCCCCTAGGGGCAATCTTGGTCTTATCCTGATCTGGCCCTTGGGACCAGGGCCATCTTTTCCACTAGGCACAATGGGTAGATGCCCATGACCCCAAAAGTCTAGGGGCCCTTGAGCACTGCAGCCCAGCTCCATTAGTCAAGACATTTTAAGACTGACTGTCCTGCACTTCCGCTGGGGTAATCCCCAACTCCTTAGGGGCCGCCAGCGAAATCCGTAGGCCATTGCTCCATCTCTTATTAAATGGATATTAGATCCCTGGCACCATGCACTATATGCCTGTGTCAATATGCGACTGCATAACCATCACAATGACGCTGATGTGACCTAGGTCAGGCCAGTATCATCACTGCAGAGAAAATGCGCCATGGAGGAGAGAAGAAGACTTCAAAACTGGAAGTCAAGAAATAAGTGTGTGTTTGGATTGCTGGACAAATAAGGAGAGGACAGAAGGCTGACTGGACATACATAAGGAGGGGACAGAAGGCTGACTGGACATACATAAGGAGGGAGCAGAAAGCTATCCGGATATTCATGGACTGGCAGAAGACTGCCTGGACGCACAACAGGAAAGGGTAGAAGGCTGACTATACATACAAGGACAGGACAGGAGGGCTGGCTGGACACACACAAAGAGAAGGAGTTTGGGTGGCTGTAGAGACACACAAGAAGGAGCAAAAGTGTGAAGGAGAGCACAGTCTGATGGTAAAGGAAAAACATTGTGATAATGAAGGGTCAGCATTGTGATGATGGAGTAGTGTGATGCAGGAGGGCACATTGTGAGGAATTATCATTTATACTGTATTTTGAAATATTTGTGTTTTCAAAGCTTATAATGTTTCAAAATTTTGGTTACATTTTTATTCCTGTTAATGGGTTGATAGGGGCCCCTGAGGTCTGGCTTTCCCCAGGTCCTAAAATGCTGTTAATATGGCCCTGCTTGGGGCTGCTGTTTGGACAATAAACTTGGCTGTTTAATTACCAGCACTTGATTTAAGATTATTTATTGCAGCCTCGCATTGAGCAGATTGCTGGTTATTGTGTTTTTTCCTGCCCATGTGTGGGTCTCCTGCTTGTTACATCCATGTGTTAATGTGAGCCAGCTGTTCAGCATATCGATAACCCTCTTGACTGTTTCTGTGGGTATATATGTTCCATTGTGCCTTTTTGAATTCTATTACCTCAGTGCTCAGTTACTGCTCACTGTTAATCTTTACTCCTGTTTGATACATCTACATTTAGGCCCAGATTCACAGTTACGTAAAACCGCGCTTACGCAATCTACGTACAGAAATGGTATGTTGATAGCGTAAATAAGCTACTACAGGTGCGTAGTAGCTTAATTCTTAAAACAACGTACGTAAGACGAAAACTACAGAACTGTGAATCCGGTCCTTAGTCTTCAGATTCCTGTTTGTATCAGTACTCTTTAGTGTGTTTGTAACCAGCTGTCTATCTGGTATATTTCCCAGTTTATGCCATGTCAGGAAAAGGTATGATTAATATCTGAAATGTACAATATTTCTCTGTTAATTATTGTTGGGAACAAAGACATTTACTGTGGACCTTTGTCTTCACACCCAGGGGTCTAGTTAGATGGCAAATGTCTCTAGATTAGTCACAGGAAAGGAAGTTGGTTAGATAGCATTCACATGTGAGGGGAGCTTCAAAGGACCTGTTCGGCTGCAAATCCGCAGGGGGCCTGTCACTATAGAGGTCTCTAGAAGCACACAGTGATTTGACCAATACCTGACACTGGGATCAAAGCAGTGTTCATATTTTGGGGAAATTCATTCTTTCTCATATTTGTGGGAACCCCAAACTTTAGAGAAAAATGACACTTGCTCCGGTTGGCAATACTTATAATTTTGGAGTCAGTGACATGTTTGGAAGGGGCCTTAATAAGCCACAGGGCATGTATATATCCTAACTAGGTACTGTTTGGTAGCTAAATGTCCATCATAAAGTCAGGGATGTGAATATCATACTTGTATCAGTGGTACAACCACTGATAGGCAGAAGTATGGTTTCATGGTTTAGTTATCAAACATCAGAGGGGCAGGTTCCAGAAGCTCAGATCAGCCCCATACTGAGGTCACAGCCTGCTAACCAATCACCTCTCCTTGCCAGGGGGTGGAGAGAGAGACTGATAAGGTATCTTTAAATATGGAATCAGCCCAAAGCTTAGGATGGTTCCATGTGGGGTCCAGTTTGCTAGTCTGGGGGAATTATGCATTGTTCTGCTAAACCCCTAGCAAAGAAGTAATCTCAACTGGTGATTATTTTCTGTTTTGTTCCCTTTTATTTTAAATTGATGTATGTCTTTTATTCTGTTAAATCTAGTAACCTTTTATTGTTAAATACCCTTTTTTATGTAAATAAGCATAGTACCTGGAGTGTAGATAGAGTTAGCACAATAAACAGAGCAGTGCAGATAGTAAAGCACTGATATAAACTAGTACAGGACTGGAGTGTAGATAGAGTTAGCACAATAAACAGAGCAGTGCAGATAGTAAAGCACTGATATAAACTAGTACAGGACTGGAGTGTAGATAGAGTTAGCACAATAAACAGAGCAGTGCAGATAGTAAAGCACTGATATAAACTAGTACAGGACTGGAGTGTAGATAGAGTTAGCACAATAAACAGAGCAGTGCAGATAGTAAAGCACTGATATAAACTAGTACAGGACTGGAGTGTAGATAGAGTTAGCACAATAAACAGAGCAGTGCAGATAGTAAAGCACTGATATAAACTAGTACAGGACTGGAGTGTAGATAGAGTTAGCACAATAAACAGAGCAGTGCAGATAGTAAAGCACTGATATAAACTAGTACAGGACTGGAGTGTAGATAGAGTTAGCACAATAAACAGAGCAGTGCAGATAGTAAAGCACTGATATAAACTAGTACAGGACTGGAGTGTAGATAGAGTTAGCACAATAAACAGAGCAGTGCAGATAGTAAAGCACTGATATAAACTAGTACAGGACTGGAGTGTAGATAGAGTTAGCACAATAAACAGAGCAGTGCAGATAGTAAAGCACTGATATAAACTAGTACAGGACTGGAGTGTAGATAGAGTTAGCACAATAAACAGAGCAGTGCAGATAGTAAAGCACTGATATAAACTAGTACAGGACTGGAGTGTAGATAGAGTTAGCACAATAAACAGAGCAGTGCAGATAGTAAAGCACTGATATAAACTAGTACAGGACTGGAGTGTAGATAGAGTTAGCACAATAAACAGAGCAGTGCAGATAGTAAAGCACTGATATAAACTAGTACAGGACTGGAGTGTAGATAGAGTTAGCACAATAAACAGAGCAGTGCAGATAGTAAAGCACTGATATAAACTAGTACAGGACTGGAGTGCAGATAGAGTTAGGCAGTGCAAAACACAAGAGAGCACAAATAACAAGCAGACAGACCAAGCAAACGGGCACTTACTCAGCTCACAAATGCAGGATGCAGAGGTACAGGAATAAGGGTACAATAAACAAGACAGAGAGGTAGCACTCACTATAGGAACTGATATCACAACTAAAACACTAGAAGCTATGACTAAAAGAAGCTAACAGCTACTTAAGGGAAGAGCCACATCCCCATTGCCTACTGAATACACAATGCCAAATCATCAGCTAAGGCATCCCAGCTACAAGGTAATCAGCTAGGATCCTTAGCAAAAAGGCAATGCTGCAGGGTAAACATGGACCAGAGTACCCTGTTACAACACAATGACAACATTACATGCTTCTGCCATACTGCAGCGTGTAACAATAAACTGCTAGCAACTATTTGGGAGAAGGGTTTCTTGTTACTTATACAGCCTGTTGAAGTCTGAATTAAATGATCTGTTCTGATAATTTAATAAAGTTGCCAAAATTGAACATTAATTTACCACACATGTACAAGTAACAGAAATACATTATTACTGCAAGTTACCAGATACTAATTAAACAACAGAACAATTGCAGGAAATGACCGCCGCCACATGTCATCTCACAATGGCAGAGTTTAAATGGATCAAAACATTATTCTATAGAAACAAACAGAAATAAGTTTAAGTGTGAGAACAACCAGAATGCATAATATAGAAAAAAGAGTAAGAATAAGATTTATAAAGAGATATCAGTGGTCACCTGTCCATCTAATACAGAAAGTCCAGGCAGTCCTTCTGACTGTTTCCAAGCTGCTCACATTCTCCTAATGATCCTTCTAAAATTGGTTACTCTCACTAAACTTTCATTGAATTCTGATTGGACCAGAATTGAGAGGGGAGTTACAGAATAGTATTCAGGTATAGAACTCCTGCAGTGATTCTGATAGGGAAATTCCTTTGTTCTATAAACCTTCCCAGACACCTCGGGGCTGATTCAGTGTTACACCTTTTTTTGTGTAAGTGTAGACCTGAGCAGTACCATGCTGAACTGCAAGGGAAAGAAAATTTAAATTGTGAAAGCAGAATTATATTTGAGAGGTGAAGTTTCTTAGCTGAGATCTATTTTATAGAATAAACATAACGCTATGCAGTATTTGAGTTCTGTGTGTAAAAGTAATGTATTTTCCCTGCATGGAAAAGATTTAAGACTTTTTTTTTATCTTTATTTATAATTTAACAAGATTTCCAGGCAAAAAATAAACAGGGTATTTAAGTTACATCACATTTCAGCAATGTTAATACATCAATCAGGTGAGCAACCAATCACAGGGTACATGATATGCATCCAGAAATATTTAGGTTTATTTATGCAAGGAAGAACTTCTAATAAGTTGAAAAGACATACAAAACAGACGAGGGTAGGGGAGGTGGAAGAAGGTGGGGTAGGGAGAAATGAATTACACCTATAGAGCAAGTATATCGAAATTTGTGAGCAGGACCTGACGTGAAGTGACCCCTTTGCACCTTATTATGTCCACCTACACTAGTGCCTATACCAGCATAATGGGACTTATTACCTCATAACCGTTAGGTACTCCGGAGTCAGTCGGAATTCCAGCCAGCGGAACCAGACAGCTACGTATGTTTGATATCTCGTGTGGGCAGGCAACAAGAGATCATCCATAGATTCGTACCAGTCAATCCTGGTAAACCAGTCTCTCATGGTTGGTGGAGAAGGGGACCTCCAGCGCAGGGGGACAACAGCTCTTGCTGCGTTAGCTAGATGACGTAGAAGGGATTTCTTGTACGCCGTTACAGGTGTATCTAGATAACAACCAAAATGCTGGCCCATCAGGGACAACCTCCCCCAGTATTTTCTGAGATGTTTCTCTCACAGTACATCAGAATTTGACAATAGCGGTGCACTCCCAACATCTCCAACAGTGGGGTGGATATGTAGGGATCATACGATGGATCACGGATGGCACCCTATACCATCTAGTGAGGACCTTGTACTGTGTCTCCATTGTCTGTGTTGAGATGGAGCTAGCTCGGATAAGAGAGAAAACTTTTGACCATTCCGTCTCATCTAAAGGATGGGGCAGCTCTCTATTCCAAGTTTCAGCATAGTGAGGCAGAGAGGGGAACAGACTCTCCAGAACTAATTTGTAGATGATGGATATTAAGTGACAAGGTATTACCGCAGCTAAACAGAGAGCCTCAAAGGGCCGGGGAATGCGCCTTGTATCGGCCGTAAGCCTGGATTGGGTCATAAAGCTGCGTAACCCCAGGTACAGCCAGAAATCTCTCTGAGAGAAGGAGAACCTCTGCTGCATCTCCTGGAAGGAGAGGAGGCCTTCCCCTTGCACCAACTGACCAACCCTCGTACAGTTAATTTGGGTGAGTTGCGTAATGTTAGCATCGTCCAGTCCCGGAGGGAATTCTGTATTGTAGATCAGGGCGGTAAGTGGTGAATAACGCAATGAAAGGTTTCTCCTGTAGCGTAAATGGTTCCAGCAAGTCAGGGTAGGTAAGATTGTTGGGTGTGAAAACCGAGGGGGGGCCGAAAGCCAAGGTAGTGTCCTAAGGCACTGGGGAAAAATAGTTCTCCAGGTTACCCACTGTTTGGGTACTCCCGGGCTTGACCACTCTACTACCCTTGTAAGCATTGCAGACCAGTAGAACCCCTGAAAGTGGGGAAGCTGGAGCCCTCCCCCCTCTCAACGCCCAACCAGAACGTCTTGTTTGAAGCGCGGTCGTCTCCCTTGCCAAACAAAGCCCCGTATTATCCGTTGTATAAGGACAAAAAAGGAACGGGGGAATCGCGATCGGGAGGGTATGAAAGAGAAATAGGGCTCTAGGAAGAATGTTCATCTTAACAATGTTCATTCTCCCTATCCAGGAAAACATTTTTGGGGACCAGTCTGCGAGGTCTTTCCTTATTTTAGTCAGTAGGGGGGGAAAGTTGGCTAGATAAAGATTGGCAGGGTTTGCTGTGAGGTGCACGCCAAGGTATTTGAGGCACTCAGGGTGCCATTTAAATGGAAATGCTTGCTGCAGGCCGGATTGTGCGTTTGCCGGAATGTTGATGCCGAGCGCAATTGACTTGTCCCAGTTTATTTTAAAATTGGATAGCTGGCCGAATAGGTCAAGTTCCAACATTAATATTGGGGGGGAGGTGGCAGTGACCAGAAGGTCGTCTTCAAATAATGCAAGTTTGTATTCGTTACCCCTAATATTGACCCCCTGTATGTCGGTCCTACGGCGGAGTGTACACGCTAACGCTTCCATGCATAGTACAAACAAGAGGGGCGAAAGCGGGCAACCCTGGCGTGTACCGTTTGTAATTGGGAAGGAAGGGGATAGGCCCCCATTGATCCTAATGCGTCCTGAAGGGAGATGGTATAAGGCTGCAATTTTACTGATGCAGGTAGAACCCAGTCCCATGTGCTCCACCAGCATCAGTTGGATGCTGGAAGTGGAAGGGTCTATTGGTGAATGGTTCGACCTTTCTACCAATCAAATCAGAGAGGAGGAAGCTCATAACTGTCTTTTGACAGTCTCCAGGTAATTATTTTATTCTAACCCTAACCATAACCCTCCCCTAACCCTAATCCTCTGTATGGGTCCGTAACCAGGGATGTGCGTCAGGGGCCGGCAGCACAGGGAGCAAGTCTTAAGGGGGCCCCAGGGAGTTAATATTTATTGTCTAATTGGTTTGCAGGATCAGGGACCATCAATTTTTTTCTTTTTGCCCCTGGTGCAAAAATTTCTACCTACGGCATTGACTCTGTGCCCTGTAGCCTAAATCTGGCCATACACTAGAGCGATTATTGTCCCGATCACCCAATTATCGGGTGATCGGAAAAATAATCACTGTAGTTAGTGGCCAAGATCAATTTTTCAAACGCCAAATGAATGCGCCAGAAATGCTCTGGTACGGTTATTTGGTCTTTTGATATGTTCGATTTAAGCTCCCGATATTTTTTTTATTTTTTTGAAATCTTTATTTATACTTTTAACAAGATTTCCAGGCAAAACAGGGCATTTGGGTTACATCACATTTCAAAAATGTTAATACATCAATTAGATTATTAGCAAGTCCCAATGCACATGTAATGCGTCCAGAAGTAATAAGGTTTATTCCTGCATGAAAAAAATAGTAATGGGTTGAAAAGACGAACAAAACAGACAAGGGTAGGGAGAGAGGGGAGGAGGTAGGGATGGGAGGGGTAGGTTATACCGGTACAGCAGATGTATTGAAATCCGTTAGCAGGACAGAAGGTGAAGTGACCAATTGGCACCCTATTGTGTACGCCTATACTGGTGGCCATACAGGCATCATAGGGCCTATTCCCTCATGACCGTTAAATACTCAGGTGTCAACCGGAATTCCAGCCAGCGGAACCAGACAGCTACGTATGTTTGATATCTCGTGTGGGCAGGCAACAAGAGATCATCCATAGATTCGTACCAGTCAATCCTGGTAAACCAGTCTCTCATGGTTGGTGGAGAAGGGGACCTCCAGCGCAGGGGGACAACAGCTCTTGCTGCGTTAGCTAGATGACGTAGAAGGGATTTCTTGTACGCCGTTACAGGTGTATCTAGATAACAACCAAAATGCTGGCCCATCAGGGACAACCTCCCCCAGTATTTTCTGAGATGTTTCTCTCACAGTACATCAGAATTTGACAATAGCGGTGCACTCCCAACATCTCCAACAGTGGGGTGGATATGTAGGGATCATACGATGGATCACGGATGGCACCCTATACCATCTAGTGAGGACCTTGTACTGTGTCTCCATTGTCTGTGTTGAGATGGAGCTAGCTCGCATAAGAGAGAAAACTTTTGACCATTCCTTCTCATCTAAAGGATGGGGCAGCTCTCTATTCCAAGTTTCAGCGTAGTGAGGCAGAGAGGGGAACAGACTCTCCAGAACTAATTTGTAGATGATGGATATTAAGTGACGAGGTATTACCGCAGCTAAACATGTACACAACTGTATTGTAGATCAGGGGGGTAAGTGGTGAATAACACGATGAGAGGTTTCTCCTGTAGCGTAAATGGTTCCAGCAAGTCAGGGTAGGTAAGATTGTTGGGTCTGAAAACTGAGGGGGGGGGCCGAAAACCAAGGTAGTGTCCTAAGGGGCACTGGGGAAAAATAGTTCTCCAGGGTTACCCACTGTTTGGGTACTCCCGGGCTTGACCACTCTACTATCCTTGTAAGCATTGCAGACCAATAGTACCCCTGAAAGTGGGGAAGCTGGAGCCCTCCCCCCTTTTGACGCCCAACCAGAACGTCTTGTTTGAAGCGCGGTCGTCTCCCTTGCCAAACAAAGTCCCGTATTATCCGTTGTATAAGGACAAAAAAGGAACAGGGCATCGCGATCGGGAGGGTTTGAAAGAGAAATAGGGCTCTAGGAAGAATGTTCATCTTAACAATGTTCATTCTCCCTATACAGGAAAAAAATTTTGAGGACCAGTCTGCGAGGCCTTATTTTAGTCAGTAGGGGGGGGAAAGTTGGCTAGATAAAGATTGGCAGGGTTCGCTGTGAGGTGCACGCCAAGATATTTGAGGCACTCAGGGTGCCATTTAAATGGAAATGCTTTCTGCAGGCCGGATTGTGCGTTTGCCGGAATGTTGATGCCAAGCGCAGTTTATTTTAAAATTAGATAGCTGGCCGAATAGGTCAAGTTCCGACATTAATATTGGGAGGGAGGTGATGGGGAGGTGGCAGTGACCAGAAGGTCATTTGCAAATAATGCAGGTTTGTATTCGTTAGCCCTAATCTTGACCCCCTGTATGTCGGTCCTACGGCGGAGTGTACATGCTAACGCTTCTATGCATAGTACAAACAAAAGGGGCGAAAGCGGGCAACCCTGGCGTGTACCGTTTGTAATTGGGAAGGAAGGGGATAGGCCCCCATTGATCCTAATGCGTCCTGAAGGGAGATGGTATAAGGCTGCAATTTTACTGATGCAGGTAGAACCCAGTCCCATGTGCTCCAGTACCTCCATCATAAAAGTCCAATCAACACGATTGAAGGCTTTCTCTGCGTCCGTAGACAGCAGGAAAGTCTGTAAATTAGTACAAGAGATATGATGCAAGAGATTATTAATTTTGGTAGTGTTGTCTCATGCTTCCCTCCATGGGACAAATCCCACTTGATCTCCATGAACGACAGTGGGTAATACGTGGTTGATACGGTTAGCTATCAACTTCGCAAACAGTTTGCCGTCCACATTTAATAAAGAGATGGGTCTGTAGCTGGAGCACTGGGAGGGGTCCTTACCCTCTTTGGGTATAACCCTCACATGAGCCGCAAGGGATTGGCAAGAAAAATGGCGTGTGGTGGAGATCTCATTGAATGCAGCCAGAAGAAAGGGGAGCAGTTTTTGTTTGTAAGATTTATAATAGGAGGTAGTATAACCGTCTGGGCCAGGGCTTTTACCATTCGGTGTCTGTTTGATCGCACAGTCGAGTTCCATAGTCGAGAAGGGAGTGTCCAGGGAGTCCCGGATAGAGAAGTCCAGGGTGGGGAAGTCACAGTCAGAGAGATATTTAGCTATTCTATTCTTTTTTGGCGCTAATTCCGCGTCTGTAAGTGTTGGGGCGAGATTATACAAGTTAGAGTAATAATCGTGAAAAGATGATGCTATTTCACTGTCAAGGGAAACTTGGGTACCTGAAGCGTTTTTAATATGAGGGATATAGTTCTTAGCTCTCTGCTTCCTAAGGGCCCTTGCTAGGGAGCGTCCTGGCTTGTTTGCCCATTGGTAATAATGGGATTTACATTTTTGGATGGTGAACTTAGCCTGTGTTCGCAAGAGGGTGTTAAGTTCTAAGCGGAGTGTAGTCAGAGCCGATAGAGTGTTGGGGTCTCCATCACGTTTGTGAGACATTTCCAGCTGTCTGATTTGCAAGAGCAAGGTTTCCTTACGCCCCTCCCATTGGCGCTTAAGGTAGCTACTAAGCTGAATACACTGGCCTCTTAGAACACATTTTTATGCTTCCCAAAGAGTCACCCGTGAAGTGTCCTCCCTGTCATTTGTCGCCAAGTACGAATCAATGGCTTTACCTAGTTCGTCCTTGGTGTGGGCATCCTGGAGCAACAGGTCATTGAAATGCAAGGTCCACTCCTTATAACACTCCCTTTCAACTGCTATAGTGAGAAATACAGGGGCATGATCTGTCCAGGTGATGTTCCCTATGGCAGTATGGCATAATGTGGTACAGACACGCGTGTTTAAGAAAAAAATAATCTAGCTGTGAGTATGTATTGTGGACGTGGGAGAAATGAGTGTAGTCACAGTCCGTCGGGTGTGTAAGTCGCCAGGTGTCGGTCAGTTGGTGCTCGTGGAGAGATTGCCTTACCCCTCTGGAGTCTCTCAGAATCGTTCCCGGTGCTCCTGAGGAAGAGTCTAGTCTTGGATCCAAGGTCCTAATAAAGTCACCCCCAAGTATAAGGGTAGCCTCTGTGAGTTCATCTATTCGATCCAGCATTTGCGAAAGAAAGTGTGGTTGGTTATTATTTGGGGCATAAAGGGTAACAAATGTGTATGGCTGGCCAAATACTGTGCTCTTAACTAGAAGTCCCCTTCCATCACCAAGTTCAAAGGAACGCTGCTCCTTCAGGGGAATTCTTTTAGAGAAAAGGATGGCCACCTCCCTAGATTTCCCCTCAGAGAAACTGTTACAGAATGCAATAGGATAGTGACGATCATATAAACGAGGGGCTTTCGTTTTTGAAAAATGAGTTTCTTGCACAAAGGCAATATCTATTGACTCAGACTTAAGGGTACGGAAAAGTGTGGTGCGTTTTTCTGGAACATTAAGCCCGTAGACATTAAGGGAGATGAGTTTAAATTTTGTAGTAATTTGAGCCATAGTGGGGGTCTCTTAAGGCGGGGTAGGGTGTTAGGTCACCAAGAAGCGGGGGCCTGCAACATCGGATATATAGGTAAGCTGCTCTATGTAGCTGAAAGGAGGTGTATAGGGGGTTAGGTAGAAACATGAGGAAAGGAAAAACACATATATAGAACACTTTCAAAAACATATATGGTTATCGTTGAGTAAGCACCAGCAGTGCGGGGGAAAAGCTGGTTCTGGGTGACATACCGCACAGATCGTCCAGGTGTACAAAGAGACCTGGAAGAATTGGAGAGTCCAGGGCGGTATTGGGACTGGGGTACTTACCAAACCATCGCAAGTTAATATAACAACTATTGTAACTGAATTTCCATTAAAACCTACTGGGTGGGGTTCAATGTGAATCTAGAAAATGAGAACCGATAGCTAGGTGTAACTAGCATAACAATGGGGGTAGAGGGGAGTCCCTCAAGATCTAACTGTAACTAGAAGGGGTAACATCACTAAATTAATAAACGACTAATCTAGGGGCTTAAGGCATGTTACCAAAGAGTCCGGTAGCTGAATACAAAGTTCCAGATTTAAAGAGCTATAACCATGTTGATGCTATATAAGTGACTTCAGGTTGGTGCCTGAGGTTGATCAGCACGGGCAGAGGGAGCTCGCTTTCTACCATGGCGAACTAGTTGTCATTCAGTTGGACGAGGAATCGGGTCTGGAACAAGAGCATTGCATTGTGATTTCCAATCGGAAAGGTCCGGCTGTGGTATCCCCATAGTGTCGCAGAAATTAGGCAAGTCCTCAGGGCAGCGTAAATTGGACAATTTCCCTTCATGTGTGGCTTGGATTTGTAGAGGAAAGCCCCACCGGAAACGGATCCCTTTTGTTTTTAAGAGAATCAGTAAGGGGTTTGAGGGAGCGACGTTGTTGAAGCGTATTCCATGACAAGTCCTGGAACACCTGTACCCTATGGCCATTTAAGTCCAAGTCGTCGCAACCTAGTTTTTTTGTAATATCTCCTCCTTGGTCTTGTAATGGTGCAGGAATGACATCCTTTGGGCTGTCGGTGGGAGAGCCTCTGGGTCGTAGGGCTCTGTGTGCCCTGTCGTATTTGATACAATGGTCAAGATTCACTCCGGTTGCCTCGTTGAATATCTTAGTGAGCGCATCAGTCAGACCTTGTGGAGGTACATCTTCGGGAATACCTTTCACCCTGAGGTTATTGCGCCGAGGTTATCAAGGTCATCTAGTCGACGCTGCAGATCTCGTATTTCTGTGACTTGTCTCTCTACTGTGTCTCTGACATTAGAAAGCTGCTGGGATTGGTCCTCCAGAGTGGCTTCTACTGCTTTGATGCGTGTGGAGATTTGTGTGGTATCGGATTGTAGAACCAAGATCTGGGCGTTGAACCGCT
>WWET01000165.1:969987-984147 GCA_011038615.1 Limnodynastes dumerilii | reverse complement strand
GTAGGGGCCCTACCCTACCCCCCTCTGAGCATCTGCTGCCAGCCTGCCACCTCCTCCAGGTTGTGCCCAGTGCCCCTATAGTTTGATGGCCCTACCCCCCCTTTGAGCATGTGCCAACCTGCTATCTCCTCTAGCCCACAGTGCCCCCACCCCCCTCTGAGAATCTGCCAGCCCTGCTGCCTGCCACCTCCTGCAGACTATGTCCCACTATGATGCCCCTGCAGCCTTTGGCCACTTTCCCTACTCAGCCAGAGCCAGAGCCAGCCTGTAACTAAGAAAAGAAAACCTTACCTTGCTCCTCCGTTACTTCTTTAACCTCCGCGGCGCGCTCTCTGTACAGTGAACGCTCACGTGAGCGTCAGGCTGCGTGTGCGCCGCGGAGACTGCTGGGTAACTGGGAGGAGCAGCCCAGCAGTACAGAGTATGCTGGGCTGGGCTGCGCTACGGACAGTGATGCCGGCGGCTGGTCCCAGAGTCTGAGTGTAAAAGGTATTTTCAGTCTCTGCTACAGCCCACGCAGAGCTACATTCAGAAGATGTCATTCTGCATGGGCTGCAGCGGAGGCTGAAAAAGCTTTATGGTTGGACAGGGCTAAAGGGCCCCTTAGTGTGCTGGACCCTTGGGCACTAGCCCAAAGTGCCCAGTCATTAAGACGGCCCTGTATGCAGTAAGCTCTTACATACAATTCACTATTCTGCACAGAAGTGTTTCCATGTGAAATACTTAAGGTAGGGTCCTGCTGGCCGATAACCAATCTGCACGTGGGAGATCAGGAGGAGTGCCCTGCTCTCATACATGCAGGGTTATGGATCACTAATTCCATATGAAATATGTATCATATGAGTAAGTATAAATCCGCTCCAAGGTATAGAAAATGCAGTTCCATTATCTAGAGTTCTGGCAGTAACAACTCTGGATAAGCAATACTGAAAAAGTGCACACTTTTAACACATGCATAAGGATATGTGTAGGCAAATAAGCTGAAAGGTGTAATGCAGCAGCCTTTACAATGTTTGAAATGTAACTTTTTTTTATTTATAATTAATTTAAATTTAAGTAATTTATGCATTGTTTTAAGATAATAAATGCTTAAAACATAAAAAAAAAATCCCTTAAAAATTTTACTCAGGGCACAGAACAAACCTCCCCTTGTGTCCAATATTTGGGCTCAATCCTGTTATGTACGTACACAACAATTACTGTGCTTACACCCAAATATTAAGTGCAAGCACTGCCCTGGATCAGTTTCTTATAGCCTGACAGGATAAAAAGGATATATTCCATTTTGGCCATTTCTAGGTTTTTTTTATAGGTTTTGTCTATTAAAATTTTCATTTTTTTGTGCAATGAAATTCATTGTTTTACTATGTTTTTAAGGACCAACAAAAATTTCATATAATTTCAAGCAGAGCCCACATAGGTCCAAGGTCATGTTTTCTACTGCCAATATTTATGCATTAATAATATTATAATATGGTTATCATGTTGAGCTGCTTCAACATTGTCATATTAATAGTGTATAAAGTGTACTGAGGTACATGCACTAATCCTCATGAATTAATAGACTCCCAGCGCCTGTAAGAGTATTCATGTTTCTGGGCTAGATCTAACTTCTTAATGTTTTGCAGCTATTTTTACATGCTTGTGACTCCATGATAACTATGCAGGACCCATGCAGGACCAAAATGAACCACGTACTCCAGTGCTGGATGGAATGGAATAGCAATTCAATTTTTCATTCTAATAATAGTTTTTACAGTCATGCAGCAAATAAGTTTAGTATACATTAATATTTAAATACACAAATAATATTTTGTAAATGAGATTAATGGATGGTCAACCATATAACTTGCCTTGGCCTTCTGAAATGAAAAAAGTTTTATTGATGTTACATAGAAACATAGAAAGTGACGGCAGATAAGAGCCACATGTCCCATCCAGTCTGCCCAGCTGTTTAATTAAAACTATACTGACCCTGGTCCCTGATTACCCTTACATTAGTTTGAGATTTTAGATATCCTTATATTTATTCCAAGCATATTTCATCATTAAATTTTTATTGTTTTATCAAAAACATGTTTATGGGGCACAGAAAGAAAAAAGGGATGGGGAACTTTACATATATAGCTATAACAATACTGAACTACAATAATACAATATCAACATCAACCAGATTTCCATACGGCACTTAGTTAATGAACACCAAGCATGTTTAAACTGTTCTACTGTGTTAGCCTCAACCACCTCAGATGGGATTCCACTTATCTACCACTCTTTCAGTGAAGTAATTTTTACCCACATTTGAATCTCTGAACCCTCTGAATCTACCTCCCTCCAGTTTTTTTTTCATGCCCTCATGTTCTATTACATCTCTTCCTTAGAAAAATGCCACCCACCTATAGCCATTCACAACCCTTAATATATTTAAAAGCTGCTGTCATGTCCCCCCTCTCCCTTCTCTGCTCCAAGCTATACATGTTTAGTTCCTCTAGCCTTTCTTGGTATGTTTTGTGACACAAGCCAGGGACCATTTTAGTTGCTCTTCTTTGCACAGTCTCTAATGTATTTATGTATTTCTGGAGATATGGCCTCCAGAACTGAACACAGTATTCTAGGTGAGGTCGTACCAACGATCTATAAAGGGTCATTACTACCTCTTTCTTCCTGCAACTAATTCCTCTCCCTATGCAACCAAGCATCTGACTTGCTTTGTTACATTGCTTGGCTACCTTTAAGTCACATGAAATAATGACTCCTAGATACCTTTCCTCCTCAGTAATTTCTAATGGAGTATGATTAATGATATATTGAGCTTTTGGGTTTTTGTGCCCCAAGTGCATGATTTTGTACTTTTTGGCATTGAACTGCAGTTGCCACACTCGACCATTCCAGTCTACCTAGATCATCCCTAATTTTCTGTACCCTTCCTGGCGTGGCTACCCTGTTGCATAACTTTGTGTCATCTGCAAAAAGGCATACTTTCCCCTTGATACCACAGGCAAAAATCACCTATAATAAATTACCTATAAATACCACAGGCAATAATCACCTGTAATAAATCACCTATAAAGATATTAAATAGCAAGTGTCCAAGTACAGAACCCTGGGGTACTCCACTGGTTACATTACCATCCCCAGAAGGGATTCCATTTACTACAACTACAAGTTCGTATCCATGCAACTATCTTTAAGTCCAATCCAAAAGTCTGCGATGTGGCACAGTGTCAAAAGCCTTGCTAAAATCTAGATAAGCTATGTCTACAGCTCCCCCTTTATCTAATACTTTACTGACCCAGTCAAAAAATTCAATAAGATTTGTTTGACATGATCTTCCCCCAGTGAAACCAGTGCTTGGGATACTGTAAATTACTGGATTTAAAATACTGTACAATTTGTTTCTTTAACAGTGTTTCCATCAATTTCCCTACTACTGATGTGAGACTCACTGGTCAGTAGTTTGATGCTTCTTCCCTACTTCCACTTTTATGCAGAGGGACGACATTTGCTATTTTCCAGTCCAGTTATTAGTGACTGATTTAATAATTCAGTTAATGGTTTTGCCAGCACCCCTCTAAGCTCTTTTAGTATCCTCGGATGTATCCCATCTGGTCCCATCTTTTTTTGCTTTCACTATAGTTGCTACCTCTTTTGTAAACCACATTGGCTTTCTTTTTCTGGGGTTTTTCCTAACCTTTTTTATACAAAGGTCTGTTGCTGTTAATAATACATTTTTTAAATTTCCGCTCTGCTCCTGTACTCCTGTTATGTGCCTCCACTCCGCCAAAGAATCACTTATACATTTCCCCATTTCTACAAAATCTGCCTTCCTAAAGTCTAGCACCCTGGTCTTTGTGTGGCACGTGTCTCCCTGTCATTATACTATGGATCCTAGGTTCTCACCCACACTTACTTTTGAGATTCTGTTACCATTTGTAAGTAATAAATCTAAGATGACCTCTTTGTGAGTGGGCTTAATAACCAGTTGCTTAAGGGACAATCCCTGCAATGAATTTAAACTTCTAGTGGAGATTGCTGAAGACTCACCCCAGTTTACATCAGGTAGATTAAAATCTCCCATGATTTTTACCTCCCCTTTTAAAACCATTTTAGCGATGTCTTGCAATAGGACATTGTCCATTTCCTCCTCTTGCCCTGGTGGCCTATATATCACTCCAGTACAAAGAATAACCCCCTGGGTTTCTATGGTTAACCAAAGCGCCTCAGTTTTTTCTCAAATACTCCATATTAAAGTTGAATTTAACCCTTCCTAAACATACATTAATATGCCTCCTCCAATTTTTCCTAAATAAATTATAACCTGGGCTAGGTCCCAGTTATGATTTTCATTACACCATGATTCTGTGATTCCCACAATATCCAGATTATCACTTGACATTATTGCAATTAGTTCAGGGATCTTATTTCCTAAGCTCCTAGCATTTGCACACATTGCTCTGAGAGGTTGCATTATAATTCTCCTATTCTTCAGTTTATTATTATTGCTAGATATTTTTATATTTTATGTTTTCTTTTCCATTAGTTGTTGAGACTACACTATCTGTCATAATCAACTGGCCACACAACACTTCTTGGTTTGGGGAGCAGCTATTCTTATTATTTTTATCACTACCCCCCTCTGCTAGTTTTAATTATTTCTAATAAAGCATTCAAACTGCTCAATTAGAATATCTGTTCCCACAGAAGATGGGTGCAAGCTATCCTTTTTATACAAGTTTCTCTTTTGCCAGGTGGCATGGCTATGTTTTATGAAGCCAATCATATGTTCTAGGTAATTACCCCTTTACTATCTTCTCTGTAAATACTTAAATACCATGTTGACTTGTACAAAAGGAAATATTAGAATTCATTACGTGGATGGCACTGTACTTTTATAAGGCACTGAACTACCTAAGCCATTAGATCAGTGATGCTACTTAAGTTTTATCTTAAATTGTATTTATAGTGTTATAATAATACATTGTGTTATTTTGCTTTATATGATATGTGAGGCTGACAGCGTTTTTGGCTGTTCACAGAGAAACAATCTTGTAGCGCCATGTCAGTCCAGTACTTCCCACCATGTTTTGTGTATTGCTGAAGCCTTGGCTGAATTGGAGGCTCCAGATCCAGTGACCCAGCAAAGTGTGCTGAATTTACAGGTCAGAAAACTGAATTATAATCATAATAATAATGGGACATTTTCAAAATTGATACAGTAAACAGCTTAATCATGGCTAAAATAAGTCACAATATATATTATTTATGTCTGCATGATTCAATAATTTAATACAGTTGAAAAACACTGGGAATTATGTTATTGGTTTAGCAATATTATTTTCTCTATTTATTTTTTAAAAAATCAACAATGAAGTCCTGTGAAAGTTTATTTAGTTTGATATTTGTTTATCTGCTATACAAATTTACAGCTGAGAAAAAAATATTATAAATCAAGTACATACATAAACAATATGTAGTTTAATCTTTTGAAATTCAACCCTAAATTGTGTGTTGGTATTTTTAATGATTATTTCAGGTGTTTTTTTTTTTTCTTATACCCATACAGAAAATTGTGAATGACGAGGGAGCTTGGGCATCCGTGTACACTGAGACTAACCCCAAAATTCTTATCACATTGATCTATGATTGGCTTCAACAGCTTTCGGTTGGTCAAAGTCTAGGGAAGTTTTTATTAAAATGTCTTGTATTTATAGTCATTTGATTTTTTTACTATATGTTTCGGTCCATGTAACAATGTGTAATCAACTCTCATACAATGACAGCTCATCTCACAATGTTTATCCTCAAAAATAGAGTAGAACAGAAAAATACATACAATGTAGGGTATTCTTACACCTGCATGCAAAGAATACAATTAAATTAATTCCCCCTGCAATCAACATGGTTTTGCCCAGGAGTGACTTTAAGTTCTTATTTTAAGAAGATTCTTAAGTGTGAATCAGGTCCTAAGAGAGGAAAGTTACTCCTGGGAAAAAACATGTTGATCTAAAGGGGAGTCAAGTTAATTGTATTCTTTGCATGCAGAGATATATCTTTGAATTGCTTACTGCACACAGATACTGACCAGCTTTACTATTACACTGTTATTTAGACTTGGGCTGGGAAATATCACCTCTCAACACTAGTACTGTTTGCAACAGATGAAATATGACTCCCCTGCAATCAACATGGTTTAGCCCAGGAGTGACTTTAAGTTCTTATTTTAAGAAGATTCTTAAGTGTGAATCAGGTCCTAAGAGAGGAAAGTTACTCCTGGGCTAAACCATGTTGATTTCAGGGGAGTCATATTTCATCTGTTGCAAACAGTACTAGTGTTGAGAGGTGATATTTCCCAGCCCAAGTCTAAATAACAGTGTAATAGTAAAGCTGGTCAGTATCTGTTTTCAGTAAGCTATTCAAAGATGTATTCCTGCATGCAAAGAATACAATTAAATTGACTCCCCCTGAAAACAACATGGTTTTGCTCAGGAGTAATTTTAGGTTCTTATTTTTAGAACTTTCTTAAGTGTGAATCAGGTCCTTAATTTCAAGCTCCTTTTTAAATCTGGATCCAGCCCAAGCTAACAAATTGTCAAAATGTGTAAAGTATGGTTCTCTGTTATGAACCGGATCCAAGCCTCTGCAATTATTGCGGTCAGCGTTCTGTTTGCAAAGGCAGAAGATATCTAATTCTGGCTCACCGCTGCATCCAAAATTTTGTATGGACGAGGGAAGGCCACTCCCTTCACTCATATGAAACTCAGTCCCTTTGTCTACATTACTATGCACTGCAATGTCTTGACTACTTGTCTTTTTCCTTGCACAGGAGCCTGTACTGAATCAGGAGGATGTGACTCTCTTCTGTGATGGAGACTGGAGACAAAACCTGACCAAACTGAGCAGGGTGGGATGTAATTGTTGTTAATTTAAACTTTTTACTGTACACTAAAGAACGTGGAACTCATAGAGAAAAATTTTATATTGTACTTCACAAAGAATGCCCACATTGACATGTACCCAAAGGTGGGTGCTGTATTCTGTATGTAAGCTACAGCCTCCATATTGATTGTTCTGCTTAATTACCACGTGTGGATGGAATCCCCAAATGTTGATTTATGAGTTCAAAAGGGTAGTTATATGTTCAATTGAAACCATTTATTCAGGCAGAGTGTATACCACCTGTTTCAATGACAAATTGAGATTTTCCTTAGGGTGAATGTTACATGTTTGTAAAATGTAACAGCTGAAGTGGTGCCAATAGCAATCAACCACATTATAGCGATTATTCATCTAGTACAGGGGTTCTTAAACTCAGATCTCAGATATCACTAACAGTGCATGTTTTCCAGTTTTTCTTACTGATTAACATATGTGAAAATATAGTTTTCATTATGGGCCAGATCCACATCTACAAACATTAGCCCACTTATGCACGCAAAGTATATTGACTGGAGCACGTGCCCTTCTGATGTTACGCAAAATTTCCAATAATAACTCCTATTGTACAGACCTTCATTCCGAACTATAAGATTTCTATCTGACTGGGCAGTTCTTCCCCTCCGCCCGCACAAATTACGAAAGCCTGCACGAGAAAGGAGAGTGGCAGGGAGAGTTAACTCCCCTCTCTTGTTTGCACGGAAAGTGTACAGGGGTCTGGATCTGGTCCTATATCAGAAGATCTGGAAAACATGCACTGTTAGTGGTGCTTGAGGACAGAATCTGATTGGTTGTGATCTGAAATACATTACAAGCTTTTAGTAGTACATTTTGTAGAATTTATTAAAGAGTACTATAAGCAAATTCAAAATACTGCAAGAAAGATAAAATTATGTGTGCATTCCTTGCAATGCCACATGATTAATCCAGTTGCAAGTTTGCTCCCTATTTTTAAAGTTGCTGACTTAATCACCCCCTTAGAAAGAAAAAACTAAGAATTATTAAATAATAAACTGTTAGTTAATTAATTATTGATCACCACATGCAATTGCATCTTTCGTCTCTATTGTGGATGCAAGTTAGTCAGGTTTGCCAATGTTTATAGTATAGTTGCCGACTCTTCTGGAATGTCCGGGGGACACCCGAAATTCGGGCAGTTCTCCCGGTATCCTGGGAGAGCCGGCAAATCTCCCACAAGGGACTTGAGGCCTGCCCCCCCCTCCAGCCTTTAAAAGTCGGCAACCCTGGTTTATAGAAACCTATTGCAATCATCTATACACAATAGTTAACAGCTGAAGTGGTATTTAATGTGCCTGTTAGCGATGCCACAGTATATTGCAGTCTAATGTACAATTTGTACAATCAAATAGACTTAAAAACAAAAAAAAGCTAATTTATATCCCTGTCATTATAGTCAGCTGAAATGATCAACTATGTTTCCTTCATGTGTTTTTTAGAGCCAGGGAGAAACTCTGTGCTGTCTTCTGCAGTGTGTTAGCAAACTTCCTTCCCTGCCACCTGTATTGGAAGAGCAAATTTTAATAAGACTTGTCAGAGCACTGACACAGGTGGGTAACAAAGTTCCAGTATATCAGTATAGCCACTTGCTATACAAGGTTAAATCTTGAAGCTCCAGGTCATGACTATACACACTTAAAGCACCTGGTTCTGTGCATGAATGCTAACGTTAGATTCTCATTCATAGATACCCTTCACTGTTGCATAATCATGTATTGGGGGTTTCAATTTGCTTATTGTTAGCTATATATCATGTATAGGGATGTGTTTCATCTAAAAAGAGGGCAATTTAACAAAAAAACTTATTCCAGCCCTTGAGCTGGTGTAATATTGTAGGTGGAAGCGCAGTAAATCCAGGCTGCTACTGTGCTTGCAGCAGTACTAAACTGTCCCCTTCTAATTGAAATATAGCGGAACCCCCGTTCCACTAGTGCAGAGCACATGGAAGTGAACACATATAGGTGAAAGGGCCGCTCTGGATCAGGTCCGCTCTGAGGTCATCAATGTCAACCTGCAAATACAATTTAAAACAAGTAGACAGTATGTATACCTTGGCATATCTTTTACTCGTGCCTTTTGTTGTGCAGCTATATGATGTTTATTTTTCTTTTACAGCAGCCACCAGATGTGCTCCAGGTATCTTCATCAATGATGGTCCAGCTACGTTCTATTTTACATGAATTAAAAACTAACGGCATAACTTCCCGGCTACATCGCAAAGCAACAAACCCACAGTATGGTCAGTTAAATAAACAGTGATCAGAGGGATGGATCACATAATAGATGCAAAGAAGATGCTATTCACAGAATACAAATGGCAGATTTCCAATATACAAAGTGGATCTTATTATTGAAAAGAATAATGTATAAATTACCAGAAATGTGTAATAGAATCATCATTGGTAGGTGCATATATTAACTCATTACAATGTGTAAGTTAGGTGGATATATTTAAATTAAAATATTACCTAAGGTGATATGTCCATAAAGTATGCCTTTGTTAAGAACTTTCCGTATTTAGGAACTGATCAAGAGTTTTAGTGCATGAATATGCAGAAATATGCAGATCAGCTGTATAAAACGCATGTGACCTATCCAGAGTTCTGACATTACCAACTCTGGATAAGTCATACTGAAAATGAGCATTTTGAGGTATGCAAATGAATGTGTATAGGCGGATAGGCTCAGAGGTTCAGAGGTGTTAGTTGTAATTAAGCACTTCAGTTTATTGGGAGATACATACAGAGCTCAGTCTCCAGTTTGGCAATTTGTCTAGTTTTTAGATGTGTGTAATGATATGGTTTTGTATTCAATGTTGATGGTAAATTTTAATATGTATTACCAGACACTATTTTATTTGTATGTATTATGTTCTTTTATGCCTTCTACTCAGGGACGTAACATGACAGGCTAAAGCCCCATAGCAAGGAGGTTAGAGCCTGAGTTTGGATGGATGAGGCTGGATGGAGCCATGCAGTGCTGGTGGGCAGGCCTTGCGGGCCTGTCTGTTTGCATGAAACTGTCAGAGGTTGACAGCTTAATACAGCACTCCATGTATGAGTTCTAAATACTCTTTATAAATATACTGTAAGCAGCTATGAACAGCGCTCATCATTCATTGATGGAGTACCGAGTGCTGCTTTAAATTGTCAACCTCTGACAGCTTTCTTACAGTGCAGACGGAGTGGCCCCACAAGCCCCTCCAAACCTCGTAGCAGCTGCACCCCTTACACCCCTGTTATACACCTGCTTATACTAACCTCCATGCTGTTGTATTGTTTAATGCTATTTGTGATTAAAAGAGCTGCAGTTGCTTAGATCAATTATTTTTCTTAGCATTTATGTTAAAAAGAGTATTCAAATTTAAGAAAAGCAATTGGTAAATACTATGTAACAACACAGAGGATTGTCGACATGGAAGGAGCCATTCTTTTAATATGAAGAGAAAGTTGCAGGAAAATTTGTGTATGGAATGGTTATGATGCTAGAAAATTTCCTCTCCATTCCTTTCACTTACTCTTTGAAACACAAAAAAAACATTCTACAGATCATTCAATGAGCCATACTTGGAGTAGAAAAGTCTCTTAGATTATTTCTTTAAAGAATTTTTAAAGGTAAAAGTATAATAAGAAAAAGTTATGGGACTTTAAATGTGTGTCTAGTCCAAGAGTTTTAGTTTAGGAATCCTTCTAAATGTTTTCAAAAGTTAAACTGATTTTGAAAATTAAATAGTGAAAGAAAGTGACCCAAATCTGTAGGAATGTCTTGTGGTTAATATTAATAGGATTGAAGTAACTGCTCAAATGATGACTTGATAGATTGATAGATTTATGTGAAAATCTGGATTTTTTTTCTCCAGATATCTACGTTTTCTAATATTAGACTGTTTTAAAGAATAATGCATTGCACCAGCTAAACATCATTGTAATGTTATGAAGGCGGAAAACATTTAAGAAATTGATCTACATTCCTTTTGCCACCGAGGTACATGGGGTCTTCAGGACAGTCTTTGAGCTACTATGTTGATATGTGATAGAAGTTGGGAAAGTGATGTTAGTGTAGTTAGTTAGTTTGAACTTTTAAACAATTTAGTTAGCATCATATCAAAGAAGTGTGAAGGAATGTACAGTATGTTTAAACCATTGCTGGGACAATTACAGGAAAATCATGAGATTAATTCTTATGTAACATATGTCTAAGTTAAGTACCATTGTTCATATGGAAGGTACACATGCTATACTCTTTTTCTTCTGTATTTCCAGTCTGCAATTCGGATACCAATTGACTACAGTATATCGTAAAATTATTTGCTATTAATTTCATTAGCTGCTTTGTTTTTAATTATTTTTCTGTTTAACATTTTAATAAAATTTTCCTAGAAAAAAACATGCAAAACCTTGATGATATCAATAGTAAAGTTAAATTTAATGATCAGCAAAAGAAAAAAAAATGCTTGAATGCACCTTCTTTCAAAGAATGGGTGTGATATTAAACTGTGATGGTGGGGAAAAACAGCCGTTAACATGCCGCCACTAAATAGCTATTTGACTTTCCTTTGTATGACAGGTTCAATCAGAGCAATAGCTAGAAATTTTTGTTCCGGGGTAAAAAGGAAAAAATGGCACCCCCCCAACCTTGAATTGTAACAAGTTAATCTTAAAAAAGTAACTTACTGTTGACCCCCTTAGGCTTTGCGCTCTGGGTGGCCGCCCCTGTTGCACACTCCTAATTACAGCCCTGTGGT
Source organism: Limnodynastes dumerilii (assembly GCA_011038615.1). Classification (NCBI taxonomy): domain Eukaryota; kingdom Metazoa; phylum Chordata; class Amphibia; order Anura; family Limnodynastidae; genus Limnodynastes; species Limnodynastes dumerilii. The sequence goes on along the minus strand of WWET01000165.1, from coordinate 972,452 downwards.
TGTTAACTCCTGTCAGACAATACTCCCAACCATAATTATTAATTATCAAGCTGATTACTTACCTCTGATGACGTTCCAGTGGTTGTTGACAGACACAGACAGCTCCAGTGGAGGAAGAAGACAGAGCTGAGTAGCAGATAGGAAGACCAGACAGAGGAATGGGAGAGATAATAAAAAGACAGAGCAGAGGGAGCATACAGAACAGAGTCAAGAAAGTAGCAAAGGGAGCGAACAGGATAGAACATAGGGAGCATATAGAACAGGGCAGAGGAACAGACAGGGGCATAAAGGTGCTCTTACTTCCATATAAGGAAAGAATAGCAAAATAAATAAAAAATGTGAAATGATAAATAAGGAACCCTCTGGATACTGGTACAAACCATATATATCCTGTAGGTTAGATGCCACCTGCTGTTATTACTGAAACAAATTTGTAGAACAATTTGTAATGCATTTGAAATACAGGGTTACATTATTACCAAAATAAATCTGCATCCTATTTAACAGAGGCATAATCTATTTAATGTTGACAGTATAAAATTCAATTCATGAGAAAAGAAAAATATATTCTTAACCATATTATGGTGTCTAAATTTCAATCTTAAAATAGCTACAAGTACTACTTTGCCATATGTCTGTGTTACAAAATGTGTAAATAATATTTAAAATAAACAAATCATCTAGTAAAATCAAATATTTAGTTATTTTGCCCATGTTGTTTTAGCTTGCTTTGGGAATGGACAATATCCCTGATAAGAGATGGAGGTGTGAAAACGGGACAGTCTGAGATACAGAGCGCATTCTGAAGTGTCTGCCTCTGCTTGTTCTGAAGATCATGGTTCTCATAATGAATTCTGATCCAAGGTGATCCTGTGGATAGGGAAATATATTATAAGATGCAGGCAATTGTTTTTCTTCTGCAGAAACAGGACACAGTGGCAACAATTTACCAATATATATATATGCAATACACATGCATGAATATGTTTCTTACCTTTTTCTACATGCTGCCCCATTCGTACCAGAAGTTCTGCTCCAATGCTGTGGTTAATGATATCTGTTGCTTTACTCCTCCCAGCTCCAAGTGCATTCAAGATTTCGGCAATTGGTTTGGCTCTGATCAACTTTACAGTGCCTATTAGAGAAATAATTATGTGATTCCTACTCCACATGCATCTGTCAAGTAATTCAGTTATTAGCACCAGCATAATGGAGATAAGCACTGTGTATAAATGTATAAATTAATATGTGGTATTATCTGATTCTCGTAGTAACATGTATAAACGAAGGGTGTGGGTTGCCACTGAGAATGGCCCTCTTTTGAAAGGGCTGCTTTCTAATAGCCAGTTCCAAACTGGCTGGGAAATCGATTGCTTTTGCCTTGAAGAGGCAAAGCAATCGATCCCTGGAGCTCCAAGCATGGTGCTCCATATGGTAAGTATTAAATCTAACCCCAATCAGTTTCTCTCTCTCTGTCTCTCTCTCTGTCTCTCTCTCTGTCTCTCTCTCTGTCTCTCTCTCTGTCTCTCTCTCTGTCTCTCTCTCTGTCTCTCTCTCTGTCTCTCTCTCTGTCTCTCTCTCTGTCTCTCTCTCTGTCTCTCTCTCTGTCTCTCTCTCTGTCTCTCTCTCTGTCTCTCTCTCTGTCTCTCTCTCTGTCTCTCTCTCTGTCTCTCTCTCTGTCTCTCTCTCTGTCTCTCTCTCTGTCTCTCTCTCTGTCTCTCTCTCTCCTCCGCACCGTCATACGCATGCGCAGACGCTACTGTGCATGTCCAGCGGTGAGGGCCAGAAAAAAAACTAAAAAAAAACCAAAAACACACACTCCTCCCTTCCCCCTTTTAGTTACCTTTAGGGGCGATCCCAGTATTGGGACCTGCTGCCTGCCCTCTCCTCCTGCCCGCACTGCAGTTCTTGCCACATTCAAGATGGCGGCCAGGGTCCTTTCTTAGGACCCCCGTGGCCATCTTGAATGTGGTAGGAACTTCCTGAATAAGGAAGTAAGTTCCAGAATGTGGAGATGGCGGCAGAGGATGAGGGACCCGCTGCCACCATCTCCACATTCTGCCACTAAGTTCCTAAAGAAGGACCGCAGCCGCCATATTGGATCTGGCAAGAACTTTTAGAACGCAGAGGTAAGATGGAGATGGCAGGTAAGGGAGTGCCTCCAGGGCTGTTGCTAGGTAGCAGAGGAGGGACTCACCACCGCCATCTGAGAATGCCTGGGGGCTGGAACACATGGTGGGGGGACCTGTAGACAGACTGGTGACATGATGGGGATACAGCGGGGGGAGAGCTGGACACATGATAGGGACACTGAGGGGGGCTAGAGACACAATGGGGATATTGGGGTAGGGCTACAGCATATGGTGGGGGATACAGGGGATGGGATGGGGAATACTGGGTGAGGGCTGGAGACATGATGGGGATACTGGGGGGGGGGGCTGCAGAATATGGGGAGGGGTACTGGG
>WWET01000165.1:952356-969947 GCA_011038615.1 Limnodynastes dumerilii | reverse complement strand
TGATGGGGTTACTGGGGGGGAATGAATGGGCAATATTTTTCCAGTGGAAAAATGTGGAAAGTGAGCTTAGGAATAGGGATTGTGAAATAAACAAATAAAGCCTTGAATGAGCTTCTCTGTGAAAGACGTATCATTGTCTTGCTGTGCTCTTTAATTGTTCATATATTGGTGACCCTTTAGTGCTTAACAACCCTTCTCTGGGCTTTCTCTTGGAACCCAGGCATTGTGGGGCTTGCTATATATCTTATTAGCTTTTGGGCTGCAGCACCTTCAGCTAATGCCTCCATCATAGGGTAGCTTTGGCAGTCAGATATCTTTATATTCAGACTTACTATTTTACCCAGAATCTCTACATTAATCAGTACCATTACATATCGCTGATATTTATGCAGTAACCCTTCCCAGTCACTGGAAATATGTCCAATCTACAAGATATGCCTACTAACAAGACATCAACATGTTTGAATTGTATTTACATCTAAAGGGGGTAAACCACTGCACAGAAAAGTTTATGTACACCTTGATACCCTGTGATACACCTACAGGCAGAGAGACAAATATACTGACCTGTTTTCTGCACCATCAGTTCTTCTATGTGAGATGATTTTCTGAACTCAGTCCTGGAGCTCAGTGTCTGGGCAATAACAGCTTTCACCCCCTGAGCTTCCATCATCTTTCGGAAACATTGTAGGGCAGATCCATCATCCAACACTTTGGCAATTTTCGCAGCCCCTTGTGTTTCAGATGAAGCCTTTCCACAAAGCCAGAGGAGATAACCACCTGTAGGTGCAGAGAACAAACCATCTTTCTATAGAACAGAGAGGGCGATTTACTGACACATTGTAATAAATCTGCAATTTTACATTTTATATTGACACAGTTCCAATATATTACATAAATAAAATGTGGACTTTATTAATGATTTATGTATGAATTTTAAAGCTCATGTAAAAAATGCAAATGTTCAGTCATTCTTCTGTGTATTTCCCCAATAATTTTCCCAGACATAATTTCTGTATGCTAACCTGTACATGTGACCAGCTCTCTGAGGTCGTCACCCCCATTTCCCTCCAAGCATTCTAGCGCTTCTATCACCTCTAGGCTGTTTCCCACACAGCGACCGATGGGACTATCCATATTTGTGATAAGAGCGATGGTTGGGATTCCAAGAGAGACACCAACACTGACCTGTTGAGATAGATGCACTTAATTGAAATAAAAATTTAATCTTAATATATAAAAATAGCTCATGCAATATAATACGGGCAGATTTGCTTCATATTAGGCCAATTTAGGACACAAATATTCTTAGCTTGTTGGGACACAAACTTACTAGGCTTTGTGCCAGATGCTTTGCATCTTCTATGGTTGGACTTTGAGCCGCATCACCAAATTTTACATCAAGGATCAGTGCAGAAAGGCTCTCAGCTACCTTCTTGCTCATCACTGAAGCTACATGGAAACAAAGCAACATTTAATTTAATATCTACAAGCAACATCCCCCCACTTTATTCAACACCTGTTCCTGCCACTCAACGGGCCTAATCCAGACCTACGCGCGCGAGCATAGCGTATGATCGCCCGGGTGTATAAACTTTCACGCCCATGACACTCCCATTGATTGTACCTACTTACGGCGGCAGAACCCTACCCTAACTTTTTCCTGCGTCTGTACGAATTTTCGTACCGATATGCTGGTCGTACGGGGCTTAGCACGACTGTACAATACAATTTAAATGGCTATCCCCGCCTCTGTGTAGTAACTCGAACGTCCAGACTATCGTCGCACAAAACGCACGCCCCTTGAGCGAAAAATACGCAGAAAATACGCTCGCTGTACGCTCATGTCCTTTGGACGACCGGAAGTTGTCATACTGCACATGCGCAGTGCGTTTTTTCTCCCGGTTTTACGCTCCCGACCGGCGTACGATCGCTCGCGGGCGTAGGTCTGGATCAGGCCCAACATCTCTAGTCAGAACCTAGCAGTTTCTCTCCTGCTCTCTTTCCAGCTTCACACACATGTTCATGACCGTTTCTCTGTCCAGATCCAGTCTTCAGCTTAAGCTAATCATCAACAATACCAAGAGCCATTAATACAATTAGAAAATCATTCAAGCTCAGTGCTATGTGACCATATACGTTAAATTCAGGTTAGAAAGGACACTGTATTCTATACTGGAAATGTGAATGAACTAACACAATATTAAATAATGAATTTAGTTTAAAAAAAAAACAAAAAACATGAAACAATTAATTTTTAATTACAGTGTATATAAAATATTTTACACCTACACAGTGCTCCAGCAGCAATGTATAATATTTTTATTGCATGTGAATTATACAATTCTAATGAAAGAGTCCAAAATAGGTTATGAAGTGTCAGACCCCATATCTGTGTTTTGACATACAGTAATTATTTCTATCTGTGTTTGCCTCTGAATCAGGTGCATTTGCCTGGGCACATTCTTACTGTATATTGACCATGCACCTACTCCTCTTCCCTCCCTTGACCCATGGGCACAGTTTGAGTTTCGTTTGTGTCTAAATCAGGTGTGATTGCATGTGCATCGTCTATAAGCATGTTGGAGGAATTTACAACCCTCTATCTATACCTGGTCCTCGCCACCATGTTCTCTAGCCAACTTCAGTAGTCGCACTGAAAGCACTGGATTAATTTGAGCTACAAAACATTACCTCTCAACTCATTCTTTTTGCACATTTTAATTAAATTTGCCCTTTACTGATATTTAGCATGGTTTTGCCAAGGTGCAGACGAGTGTGGGTCCCCGTTAAAAACGGCTCTATCGAAATAGTTCCACACTCAAACTGGCTGGAGTATTGATTGCTTATGCCTCGATGAGGCATAGCAATCAATCCCCAGACCACTGAACACGGTGCTCCGAAAGATAAGTGTTAAAACTAACCCCAACCCTTCCCCTAATTCTGACCCTAATCCTCCCCTTCCCCACAGCCTGACCCTAACCCACCATTCCCTGCAGCCTGACCCTAATAGTGGAGAGGTTACTCACCTTTCCGGTGTTCCGGAGAAGCCGCGGATCCTGCGGCCGCGGCAGCAGTATTTCCGAAAATGAATGGGTGATAATCGGCATACTCACCCATTCTGAAAAAAAAAATTATAAAATGGGTGGGTATTCGAAATAGGGACAGCCGAAAAGGAACTTTTGGCTGTCCCTATTTCTTGATACCATCCTTCTATGCGGGGACTCCCACCGGTTTTGCCAAGGTGCAGATTTCTACCCTTTTTGCTGTTACTCCCAACTCAACCCAAAGCCTGCAGTAATAGTGCTCAAATTAGATGAGAGACTGTTACCGGTAATCAGAGGCAGACTGTCCACCGTTGCTGTCACATCACGTGTTTCATAAAATATTTTATCAGCTGGTACAAGGTCAGTTGACTGTCCAACAATACAGCAACCAGCAGAACGAAGGATTTCCAGCATCTGCAAATACAGCACAAAACAATACATGCTCTAGATGTGGTAACTCAGGTGGTCAATTATTTTGTTCAAATTACAATTTTTTTCATCAACAATCTAATATTTTGCATGGAAGTGTTATTTTAATTTTATCATTGAAAATAAGAGTGGTGTAATAACCAGGAGGAAGCCAGTCTTTAAATTTCCCAATAAAATACATGCCGAAATAGAAATAGGACAAACTAAACATGTACAGCAAATGCTTAAAGGAGGATACTCCTCCTGCTTATACGTTCCCCCTACATTAAAACTTCTGCGCCATCCACAATAAAGATGGATAGCGCACCCTCACTGTACTATTTGCATATTACCCCCTTCCCACATAGTTGAAGTGCTTCCGCTTCCTGTCCTGTTATCAGAAATGGACGAATAGGACGTAACTGTGGTTCCAGAGAATTCAGACCCGTCCAGGTAATGCAGGACCATGTTCAGAGATGTGTGTTTCAAAAGTACGCAAATATACGCACGCGCGTGTCAAGCCAACACCCATGACACCCATCTTCTCTCACAGCCGTGCAATCGTAGACATACGCCTCCATAGACCACCTCTAACTTTACGTGTTTAGTTACGTGCGTATATGTATGCCGTACGTGCGATTCTATGTAACCGCGCCCTCAATGACTCATTTAAATACCTCCCCCCATCCTCTTTCACGTAACTTTTCAGGTACGTATTTCAACCCTGCCCATCCGTACGTATGTCCCCAAGTGCGACTCAGATGGCCGTGCCTAAAGCGCTTACGTGCATATATTCTACGGTACTTGCGTAAATAAAGTTACTACGCATGCGCAGTTTAAACGTACCTAAAAATACGCATGCTACTTCACGTGAAAACGGATCTGTGAATATGGCCCGCAGTGCTCACATGTGCTGCTTCCAAATAGCAGGCATTTTCCAAAAACTCAGCATTTTAGTAAGTCTGCATCCGGGCCAAGGAGTGGAAGTGTCAAATACTTGATGATGCACTACACAACAATCAATACTGTCTGTCCTTATAATATTATTATGGAAAAATGACAAAATGTTACAAAGCGGATATTTCAATAGTTACTATTTACTACAAGAACATGAGCACCTAAGTTCCTTACCTAGCGCTTCACATCATATTTGTCACTCATTACCCTTGTGATGTTCTGTGCAGGTACTTTTCAGCCGTGATAACACCTCCCATGTAGAGCCGTAACTAGAAATTTTAGCGCCAAGGGCAAAAAGGAAAAATGGTGCCCCCTAACCCTGAATTCCAAGTAAAATGTAACCATTAATATTAACTTACTGGTTCCCCCTTAAGATTTGTGCCCTGCGCGGCCGCCCCTATCGCACACCCCTAGTTACAGCCCTGCTCCCATGTATAATATATATCTTGGAATATGATACATTGTGGTGTTTGAGGAGTTCGGACCGGATTCACACTTATTAATGTACCTATATGCGCCATGCGCTCACAATACGACCGCTATTCGCTCATGACGTCCGGGCGACCGGAAGCTGTCATACTGGGCATGCGCGGTGCGAATTTTTTCACGAATTTTCGCTTACGATGAGCGTACGCTCGCTTGCGGTCGTAGCTCTGGATCAGGCCCAAAGACACACACAGAGAATTAAGGTAGCTGAATGGAGGCGAAGTCAGTAGAGATCTGATAGAATGAGGGGGTGTCACGGGAGTGCTCTCCCCCCTTAGTTGCATATTTTTGCGAATCCACGTACTTATTTCCTTCTTATCTGTGAATCAGACCCTTCAAAATCTATGATTAAATCTCTGTTGAACAAGAGGATTTGAGCAGGTTTTTTTCTGTGTATAAAAACAGTATAATTGGTATTCATTTGTTAATGGACGCAATGGTAATGCTTTGTAAACATATTTTCGGACACAGCTTGTCCCCATACCTTTTCAGGATTCTGCTGTGAGTTAAATCCTGGAACTGACTCCAGCTTATCCAATGTTCCCCCAGTATGCCCCAGTCCTCGTCCACTGATCATTGGAACCTTTTCCAAAGAGAACACAGTACTAACTAGTAATAACTTCAAGAGAACATCATGAAGACTGTTGACAGATCTATGGGCTGGATCCAGACTTAAGAAGGAGCTTGAAATTAAGGGCCGTATTCAGAGATCCGTTTCTGAGGGAAGTTCTGTGCGTATTTTTAGGATCGGAACAACTGCGCATGCGTAGTAACTTTATGTACGTAGTTTACATTGACTATACACACGGAAGTGCCCAACAGACGTACATGTGAATCGCACTTGGGGACATACGCACGTAAATCAGATATATGGGAACATTTACATAAATGTGGGTGGGGGGAGGCATTTAAATGAACGCATGGAGGCGCAGTTATCAAGAATCATACGGACGGAGCACACATACGCACATAAGTACACACAAAAAGAACAGAGTGGTATATGGACTCGTAAGTGACCGACAGCACGTCCAGGAGAGGGGAGTCTTTAAAAAACGGATCTCTGAATACACCCCTAAGAGAGGAAAGTTACTCCTGGGCTAAACCATGTTGATTGCAGTGGAGTCATATTTCATCTGTTGCAAACAGTATTAGAGTTGAGAGGTGATGTTTCCTATCCCAAGTCTAAATAACAATAATAACAGTAAAGCTGGTCAGTATCTGTGTGCAGTAAGAAATTCTAAGATTTGCATGCAAAGAATACAATTAACTTGACTCCCCCTGAAATCAACATGGTTTAGCCCAGGAGTAACTTTACTCTCTTAGGATCGTATTCAGACTTCCGTTTTCACGGCGACTCCCATGCGCATGCGTAGTCACTTTTTGTACATAGTAGACGTAGACTATTCGCACGGAAGTGCCTAACAGACGGACATATGAAAGGCACGTGTGTACATACATCCGGATATGCAACACAAATATACACGAGGGAAATTTAAGTGAAAATGTGCGGAGCGATGCATTTAAATGAAGGAAAGTAGGTGCGATTATCATGATACGCAGGAACGGAGGATACAGACGCACGGGACGGCACACAGAAAGTTACAGCTGGTCTATGGTGGTGTAAGTCTACGTGAGCACGGATTAACAAGGAGAGTGACTGGGGTTTTGGTGGGTGTTCCTTGCTACGTGCATGCGTATATTTGCGGTTGCGTTTGAAAACGGAAGTCTGAATACGGCCCTTAATATCAAGCTCCTTCTTAAGTCTGGATCCAGCCCTATGTTATGGTTTTGTGCTGGTCTATATGTAAACATCACTTTAAGGATGTAAGGGACTGTTTGCCATTGAGAGATCACAATTATGTCCTATTGTTTGATTTTTACAGTGATATACAGTAAATTTATTTTTAGTGGCAGCTAAGCTATGAGTAACAGAAGAAATGGCAGAAGGGGCGAATAATAACACAATAAGTAAAGTCATGTGTGGGAAATAATACCTTGCAACCACAGGCAGCGAGTGCTGGCGCCAGGGGAAGACTGATTTTGTCTCCAACGCCACCTGTAGAATGCTTGTCCACCAAGCAGCCTCTCCATTCCTCTGGCCATGTGAGCACACAACCTGAGGCCACCATTTCCTTGGTCAATGTCATAGTCTCCTCTGGGTTCATACCACGTAGACGGATGGCCATAAGTAGTGCACCTAGAAATGCAAGTACACTTTCTGTAAACCATCCAACTATTGTATTAACAAGGCTGTGTGCTGTACATTTCCCATAGGATGATTGCATGTCATTAGCCTCACCATGGGCCAGATCCTGATCCCCGCACGCTTTATGTGCGTACGGAGGTCCGTAGTTACGCTCCCGTAGCGGGGAGTGCACACCCCCTTCACTCCTCACTGTCAGTAGGAAATCTTGAGTGTCCAGACTCCTATCTTAACTTTTACGACTAGGTCTGTGGACGTATGGCTGCAGACCTAGTCGTAACAGGGCTTCCCTTACCCCTCATTTACATAGCTATCCTCGCCTGTATGCCGGGGATACGGCCATCGGGCCTGATCCAGACCTACGCATTAGAGCGGAGCGTATTATCGCTCCAACGTAAAAACTTTCACTCCCGCGACACTCCCCTTACCTTTACCTCCATATGCCGGCTGAACCCTACCTTAACTTTTCCCGGCGTCGGTACGAATTTTCGTAGCGATGCGCTTCCCGCGGCCGTCCATACGTTCATTGCGTGTAAACGACGCTTAGCACGCCCATACAGTACAATTTAAATGGCTCCCCCCGGCTGCATTCCTTAACTCCAGCGTCCGTACTAACTTCGTACTATAAACACGCCCCGTCGTCGGAAAAAACGCAAAGAATACGGATGCCTGAATCGCCGCTACGAAAAGGTCTTTGGAACGACCGGAAGTTGTCACTCTGCACATGCACAGTGCGTTTTTCTGCCGAATTTACGCTTACGACCAGCGTACGATCGCTCACGGGCATAGGTCTGGATCAGGCCCATCATAACTGAAGGGTCAGTACTTTTAAGTACTGATGTATGTAACTTTGTTATGTACGTTAGTTCCTACACTGTCAGAACATCTGGGGCGCGTCCATGCGCAGATGACTTGCGTAAGTCCCCTATTGGACAGTAATGTCAGAAGTAATGGATAGGCTTAGCTTCATAAATAAAGTATTGTTTATCCATTTTATTCCATGCAGTTGTTATAATATAGAATTCTTTGTATTAACAATTGTTGATTTAAAATCTTTGGTTCCCAGAAACAGACCAGAGTTTCCTGAACCAAACTACCCGGGAACATCTGAGAGATTCAGAGCTTTGTAGAGCAGATGAGAACAGATCCTTCATTTATTATTGTCACGTGTGTTATAACTTGTAATACTTGTTGGTAAGGTATTAAATATAGGTGTTCTTTCTTCTTTTGATTCATTAATTATTACCCAGATGAAAATGAACATGCAGTCAGATGCACTAGGCCCTCCTCTGATCCTAAGCACTGGAATAGATTATGTGGCTGAACAACAGAAACTCTGCAGATGCTTGGTCTAAGCCAGCATTGATGGCTTATTTTTCGCAGGCGTGGAACAGCCACATTTTCCATGCATGCAAAGAGCGCTCACTGTTCTGTTCATACACTGACTGGCGATAATACTGTGCATTTCGCAGATGAAGGGGATACAAAATGCCCTTCCCTATTCAAAGTTTAGATACAGGTCTTTGGGTGTCCTCACCATGCAAAGCCTGAAGTGTTTCAGGTTGCTCATCAATGTTATAAAAAGGTCATTTTACAAAGGAGCAAAGGGTTTTTCCTGCTTATTATTGTGTTGAGTGTTGATCTGTGTACCTAGCTGACTGTCTTGAACTTGGCCTCTCATTGTTGCTTTCACCACGTGTCCAATCTCCTCTGATGACAGTGCCAAACCATCACGTTTCTTAGCAATGATATCTGCAATCCGAAACTGAACAACATCTTTAAGGACAACAAAATAATAATGAAAACATGATTATTCATAATCATATAATTATTATATTGTTATTTTTAACTGCTTGGCTCAAACTGTAATTGAAAAAAAAAATAACTATTCTGCATATAATATAAAAGCTATACTGTAAACAATTACCAACCTACATTGTGTATTTGCTTGCAAGACAGACAAAATTTGGATCCTGAGGAACTAAAACTCTGGAGCACCCAAAGTACACCAAATTATAAATGACTTTGGCCCAGATCCAGAACAACGTTTTTGTGTGAATTTACGCCTGGCGGACATGTAAAATCGCGATTTTGTATGTACTGCGCATGATGATATGCTACGTAACGTAACTCTGAGCGTATTGGCCATTCACGTATTAGTTGCGTAAATTCGTACATGTGGGCGTGCCAATTTTACGTGAGACAAAAGTACGTCTAAAATACGCAATGTAGGCGGGGGGGGGGGTTTACATTTAAAGTGTACAGTATGGGCATGCTTAGCTGCGAAAATCCGTGTTGCCCATCTGTAATTATGCGGATGATAGCGATTACGTGGCCAAAAATTAAGGTAGGGTTTGGAAAGTGGAAATTTGTCAAAGTACGTACATTCAAGGGGTGTGCCTAGGGGAGTGTATAGAAGGTACGCACGTGTAAATACGCTATGCTAGTAAACGGATTGCAAGCGGAGTTCTGGATCTACCCCATTATTATGTTACAAGGCTACATATGTGAGATGTGGTCTGGGCATATAGGAATTGCAAGGATTCCAAACTAAATCATGTGTTCTTTGAACTATAAACATTCTGGTGGCACATGGATGATAATTAAATGCACCTCACTATTTTTAGGGGAACACAGTAGAATCATAACAATTATAGTTAAATTGATTGCAATTGTATACATTTGTATTCTGTTTGTCTATTTAATACTGACAGCATTGTAAAACTAAGGCCGGGTACATACTGGATCTTTATCAAAAAATATTTATTCCAAACAATTAAAAGACCATTTCAGCAGATATCCTACCAGTGTGTACTGTCCACAGATGCACAAATATCTTTTGAAATGGTCTGTGATCTTTTGATTTGATCTTTGGGAGATCCTAATATGCCAGATCAACCATGGAAAGATTTCTTTTGCTTTTTGCAAGTGTGCACTGTGTCTATTAGGAGATCTTTGGACAGTACACACTGGTAAGATATCTGGTGAAACAGTCTTTTGATTGTGTGACTGGAAAGATTATCTTTAGAAAAAACCCATTGTGTACCCAGCTCAACACTTCTTTTTGAGAAGATATGTTGCTTTAAACTAATATGAGACCAGGTCATCAATTCTTCATTTAGAGGATATTCAGTTCAGCACATAGACATAACTATATAGGTAGCTGTGGAGTACACGAAACCTACAGAAGACATCTTATTGTACTAATTAAACACCTTCATCTGTCCATTTGGGAATTATGGCCTGAATTCACACCACCGGACGTACTGCTTATACATCTGTATTTTACTGATATTTGCTACTGCGTAGTAACTATTTTATGTAATCTACGTATCGTTACGTAGATTGCATATATGCAGTCTTTAAAACCGCATATATCGGTAAAATACGGATGTATAAGCAATACGTCCGGTGGTGTGAATCCGGGCCAATATGAGGTGTAAGCATGCACAAGAACATATTCAGCAATAGCTGGTGTGCCTCGTCTCTCCCATCTCAAAAATATGAGCTGTTTTAGAAATCATGGCCTGGAAGGTGTCTGGTGTCATGCACAGTAGTGTGATATCAAAAATTCTAATATGCCCCAAAGACCACAGTGTACCTTCACATCTAGCTGCTGTTATGGACGTCATCTGAAACAATAAATAAAGGAATAAACATATCTATGTATCATTCAAATGTACTTATATACTGACAACAGCTTATCTCACCCCCATCACCCAATTGGCAACCAATATGAATAATGTTTCATCTGTATAAAATTCTTAATTATGTCATGATCATAACAGTAATTAACAATGATCATGGTTGTTTTATTATTATTTTTTTAATAATACTCCCAATATATACGAAAAATAATTTTAAAAGAACACGAGACAGAGATGCAGGAGAAATACATAACATATATGAATATTTTACACGGGTTATTATCTTAGATTTCTAGAGAGGAAAAAATTGTACATTTATGTATATCAGTTAATTTATTAAAATCAGGGTCATTCTTAAATGTTGAGGGACCCAGGGCAAAGGCTAATTTCCTGAAGCAGGTGAGCTACAGCTCTGTATCTGAATCTGGGGGTCTGAAGCGAGGATCACTTTCAAAGGCCCTAAGGGTGGTATTGACTGTTGACCAAAGATATTGAACACACATTTTATGCTTAGAATTTATAATACATGCATCAGTAATTATTCATTTGATTGCAAAAGATATTGCATATAATTCAAGGTTCTATAAATGTGGGCTGATAATATTTTCAATTATAGGTCCGAGGGGCTGATTCAGAATTTAAGAGTAAGGGTAGAACAGATGCAAGTGTACAGCTTAAACCAGCGGTTCCCAAACTGTGCGCCGCGGTTCCCTGGGGTGCCGTGAAGCTGCCACCAGGGTGCCGCAGAAAGATTGTGGTATCCCGGCCACAATACAGGTAGAGAGTCCGGCAGTTGTCTGACAGCAGGAAACTCTGTGCAGAGGAGCGTGCATATAGGGGAGCCGAGGAGAGCATAGTGCAGGTATAGAGGAGCCGAGGAGAGCATAGTGCAGGTATGCTCTCTGCACTTCTCAGTGCGTAAAAAAAAAAATAATGGTGATGGGGATATGATTAGGAGGGAGACAACACAGGAGGAGATGAGGAGGAGGGAGACAACACAGGAGGAGATGAGGAGGAGGGAGGGCAGGATAGGCACTGGCAGTACAGCAGACAAATGGAGAGCTGGAGAGACACCAGTGTTTTCGGGCAGCAATGGAGGGGTAGCTGACTGAGGGATTGCAGGAACAGTTAGTGCAGTGAACTGAATGAGCAGCACACTTGCAGATGGAATGCTAGTTGTAGTAGTGCCACGAATTAAGATGTTGATAAAGATAGTACAACCGAGGCCTGAACAGCACACTGTTGCAGATGGAATGCTGGTCATAGTAGTGCTTTGGCCTGAATTACAACTGAGCTGTTGCTTGCTTGCAGAGGAATACTTGAACCAGTAGTACAGCTGAGGCTAGAGCAGTGCACTATTGCAGTTGTAACGCTGGTCACAGTAATGCTGTAGCACAAGGAATGTCTGAGTAATAAACACAGGGACTCAGGAACGCCGCACATAGGCACTGGCACAGATGAGACTGTATGATTTAAATAGGGAGCGTTAGGAGCTCACTGGCTGCCAGGTTGTCAGGAAGATAATGCTGCCGTACTATTAGTGCAGAGCAGTCAGTTGACCACATCCATGATGGCCACAACGATGAACCAAACTACCACTTGGCTCTGGATCAGCCAGGACTCGGCAAACCCTGAGGATGTGCGACTGAGTGGACTGTGCTGGAGGTCCATAAACCCAAGAAAAGGCTGCGTCTGACCATTTAAGTTCCACGCTTTGTGACAAGCAGCAGGTCTGTCATTTCAGAATCATATCCTGTGTTTGCAGGGTGACAAGCCAGCTCAGCCCTACAGTGGCCTCCCCTCGTCCATACGGAAAGCCTGAACCCTGTCCAAGGTGTAAAAAAATAACACACTGCTGGTTCTTTGGTCAGAGAGGAGACAAAACATCTAACCTCAATATAAGGGGAGTCTGATCAGACATTGTGCATGGCTCAAATTTCACGTAGAAAGGAGAAGGGACATAAATAAAGGAGGCTCGCTGACAAAAGCAACTTCGTAGATAGTTGCCATAAACATATGTGATCTAAAAATCAAACATTTACCCTGCAGAATCATTACCATTGGTGATGTTTTCTAAAGCTCTGATTTGGCAATAACCTCTAGCACAGTGGCTCAGTGAGTAGCACTTATGCCTCACAGCGCTGAGGTCATGAGTTCAATTCCAAGACTAGATCTTATCTGTGTGGAGTTTGTATGTTCTCCCTGTGTCTGTGTGGGTTTCCTCTGGTTGCTCCGGTTTCCCCCCACACACCAAATACACATGCTGGTAGGTTAATCGCCTGCTGAATAACTTAACCATAATGTGTGTGTGTGTGTTAGTGACCTTAGAATGTAGCTCCAATGGGGCAAGGACTGATGTGAATGTGAAATAGTCTCTGTAAAGCGCTACATAATCTGATGGTGCTATATAAAAACCTGTTAATAAATAAATATTCTATCTAATAGACATATACATACATAATGTGTTACTGTATTGTGAGGGAGACAAAAATCACAGATATCTTACCCATCCCAAGAGAACTCCCTGAGCATGTAACTGCAATTAAATAAGAGAGAAGTCACACAGTTACACATGATAGTATTTAAATCTGTCATTAAAGTAATATAATGCAAAAACTAAACCCATTGTAAATCTTAAACTATATTCCAAACTATATACCAAACTAGGCATTGTCAGACATATTTGTCGGGTAATATTTGTTAAGTGATAAAACATGACATGAAAATCTAATGTGTTCAGTGGTGTGTTATAATGTGCTCATCCTTTAACCTTGGAAAGTTTTTGTATTCTTAGTAGTAAGCCTACTATACAAATACTCACTGAATACATACCCTCCAACTGTACCTATTTAGCAGGTACAGTACTGTTTTTTAATGGTCTGCAGCAGCTAAAAAGGCTCTTGTACTGAATTCTGGCCTCCCCCCTATACTCACCTTCCAGCCCTGCAGCATCTGATCACTATAGCAGAGCTGTGGGGACAGACTCCTACAGCTCTGCTAAACTTGAAGATATAAAGCAGATATTCCCGCACCAGTCCGGGTCAGTGGAGTGTACAAAGGTAATTTTGGGTACTGGGGAAACTCCTAATAATACAGGGTTGCCCACAGCAAAGCAAAAACCGGAGGTTGGAGGTAGCGGTCCTGCTGCTGGGTTGTTGCCCTCCAAGGCCTCCTCCACGTCTCCTGATGTACTGGCCTGTCTCCTTGTAGCGCCTCCATGTTCTGGATACTACGCTGACAGACACAGCAAACCTTCTTGCCACAGCTCGCATTGATGGCTGTGTGCTCTATTAGTATATATTGCTTATGATATTTGTGTATATTTGTATCCATTGGAGCCTTGGATCTATATGTTTTATTCGTGTCATTAATACGCCAGCCGTAAATACGCTCCACTTACGCTGTGTAGGTGGGGGGTTTAAATCATCGCATGTGGGAAGTTCCGTACGGAGGGGCGTGTTTATAATCCGTCCGGTGATAGATGCGTGTAAGTGGGTGAGGGGAGGAATTTAAATGACCATTTGAGGTGAGGGTGCGGTTAGTGCGTAAGGCAGTGTAATTACGGACGACTGGTGGGAGTGCCAGGGGGAGTGCATAGGATTTACGATAGCGTAAATACGATCTGCACTAGTTCGTAACACAGACGTAGGTCTGGATCTGGCCCATAATTTAAAAGGAACATTTCAACAATTAGAAATAAATGAATTTTTACATTCTAGAATCATAGTGGACTTTTCAGTCTACATTTAAATTAACATTTACATTGCATGTGTAAAGCATTAATGTATTGATATATGTAAGCCATGTACAACACATATTACTATTTAGGTGACAGTGTACATAAATGAAACAATTTAAATGTAGCTATATACATGGTAAAACTGGAAAAATAAATTAACGATATTCATAAAGTTTAAATATTTTTAAGACAAGTGTATATTGAAAAATAAAAAAAAAATGTGGCTCAACTTTCTAGTAAACTAGAGCATGAAGGGTTATGAATATTAACAAAGGCTAACCCAAAACTTTAAAATAGAAATTGGTTAATTTTCAGATTACATCAACAAAGAACTCCTACCAACACAATGAAGCTGTTTGTTTAAAATAATTATTGCGTTTAGTTGTGTATCTGAGAATGCTGAGGAATGTTAAGAACCTAAACGGGCACGTGAGTTACATTTAGGAAACACGTCCGTACTTAAATATATACGCGCAAACGAGTTTCCTTCTTACTTAGCTGTCCTGAGACTGGGGGTGTGGTTACCTGGATTGTTTACTATATCTGAATCGCTCTTACGGATTTTGTACGTGCATTTATTTGGGTACGCTGGCAAATTCAATCCTAAGTATAAATTAGGTCCTATGTCTCAGAGACACATAAGATCATACCCATACCCTTGATTAATAAATTCTCTGCTCACATGTATTATGATTGCTTTGTTTCTCCTTGTCCTAGTCATAAAATAACTGACATTTTAATAAGTAAAGCATAAGGAATATTGTGTTTATCAAGCTCTGCTCTAGGTATAACTAGAGAGTACAGAAAAACAAAGGAAGATTTGATGAGAGGTGTTTGTTTATATGTGGTTTATTTAAATTCATTTGCCAATTGCAATACAGTCTGTGATAAAACCACACATGGATTAATAGTCTTACCTCCGAGTACTGGGCTGGAAGTGACAGGATGCCTCTCTCTCTGAGTTCCTCTCTCTTCTCTAAAGCTACGTTGTCACAAACTGTCGCTGTGCACCTTAGTTTTCAACTCACTGTCATTTTTTTGCAGTACTGGTATCTCTATTGTCCCTCCTACTTTTTTCTGTCAATTTTTTTCAAAGACTCTTAATTCAATACCAAAAATCAGAAGCAAACAAACGGGATAGGGAAAATATCAGTCAAAGAACAAAGTTAATCAAAACACAATTAAATTGACTTAATCCTGAGTATAACAGTAATAATGGTTACTGTAAAACTTAGCAATGAAATACAGGCAAAGATTGATTCTAATTTGATTGCTAAATGGAAGATACAGGAAGGAAAGCTAAACAAGAACATGAGAGGAAGCGTGACGAGGTGGGCTGTAGGAGGTGTGAGGTATAAACTGGAATAACACAAGGCAGGCTCGAAGGGACTCAAGAAGAAAAAAAATGGTTTAAAAAAGAAAGGGAATCATAAATTAAAGTATGATGCCTAAGGATCCCAAACTTTATGAAATGAGTTAGAGGAAGTGTAAATCATGCTAGCCACAAGTTTAATTTAATGTGTATACCAAATCCTATCCAGCCTGCGTTTTATACAGGGTTTTAGAGGGCCTGATCCAGAGCCGAACGCATTTCATAAAATTGGATCTTATTACAGGCTTTAATGCAATCCAGACGACTGAATGCAAACGCAGGCTCTGGGTGTTTAAGCAAGTCCGGCGTATGAACACATTACATTTACGTTCTCAGACGCGTTCCCTTTCCCCTGCCATCCAAAATGTGTGGGGTACTACACCTTTATGTATTGTAAAAATAAGCACAATACAAATATAATAAAAATAAAGCATTGAAAGAAATTGGCTTCAAAAGTAATAACATTTTTATTATTATAATTTTTTTTTGAAATCCAACACAGTGCAATGCATAAGCAAATTTCCCATAACTTCAGAATTGTGCACCAGATCCAGGGCCGTATTCAGAGATCCGTCTGGCGATCGGTCCGCAAATATACGCACGGACGGAGCAAGTAACACCCACCAAAACCTCAGTCACTCCCCCTTACTAATCCGAGCCCACTGAGACTTCCGCCTCCATAGACCAGCTGTAACCTTCCATGGCCTTTTCTGAGCGTATGTGTCCTCCGTCCATGCGTATATTTATAATCATGCCCACTTCCCTTCATTTAAATGCCTTCCCCCGCCCATTTCTATGTAAATTCCTCTGTGCGTATTTTTCCGTGTGTATTTACCCACATCCAATTCACAAGTCTGTCCTTAAGGCACTTCCGCGCGTATAGTCTACGTGAACAGCGTATAAAAAGTTACTACGCATTACTACTTAAAAATACGCACGGAAAACGTATAAAAAACAGATCTCTGAATACGGCCCGATGAAATTGAAAATAAGAGAGGAAAGTTATTCCTGGGCAAAACCATGTTGATTTTATGGGATATATCTTTGCTTTTGCTTATTGCACACAGATACTGACCAGTTTTACTATTACACTCTTATTTAGACTTGGCATAGGAAACGTCACATTTCAACTCTATTACTTTTTGCAACAGATGAAATTTGACTCCCCTGAAATCAACATGGTTTTGCCCAGGAGCAGGCTTGGTAACAGAGGGCTGTATTCACACCTAAGAGTGATCCACATATATATATAATGTAAGTGTTACTAACAACCCTACAATGAACTACTCTTATTCAATATTCTTACAATATGTACACTTCTAATTATTACTTTCTTTAATGTCATGTCAAGGCCCCTGTTAGCAACCAATTGCATTTCTGTTATCCTTTATACTCTGTATACTGTAAATGTGTGAGAGGAATGTCCGAGAGGACAGAGAATGGACATACATGACCTCCAGCAGAGCACTACATATCACACTCACTGGTCATTGACCGCACTTGAACTCAATAAAATACAGTGCTCCTCTGTATAGATTGATACCTTTAGCCTATTAACATTGACATCTGTAAAACTAATGAGGTGAATAGAAACATAACCTTCAATAAAATATAATAACGCCTAATAAATGAATGTTTCTGAAAAGATATCTGTAACGTCTGTCACTACCACTTTTAACTGACTTAGTATAAAAAAAATTAACATGAAGACATTAAAACAGAGTGGGGGGAA
>WWET01000165.1:915656-930050 GCA_011038615.1 Limnodynastes dumerilii | reverse complement strand
TCTTACTTGTTTGCTTACCTAATTGTTACCACTTTGCAAAATGAAAAATAAATAAACATACTTTAGCTCTTTGTGAGGACAGGGTACAGGTATTTGCTTTTAACCAGACATATTTTTTAAAAGCCAACAAATACTTTAATGTTTAGCCTAGTAAGTATATGTTAAGGTTTTTTGGTTTTTTTTGCTCTGTTCAAAGGAAAAACCTACACCTACAGATTTTTCTTTTTCTTTTATATTATGTAACAAAAACATTTATTAGTTAAGCTTTGGTGCTCTCTTGTGGTTAAAATCTGACTTACTATAAAATTAATTTTAACATATGATCTGATTTAGAATTTGGAGTGAGTGCAGGTCAAATGCACAGTTTTGGCAAAACCAGTTTGAGCAGTTAGGACAGGGAAAGGGAATGTTGTTGGTGTAACTACAAGCTGCAGAGAAGGAAATACCACAACATATGGGTATATAGATTGTCCAGGTGGAAATTTGTACATTTAAGTTTGATTCCTGAAAACTACATATTGTACAGTATATTGGGCTTAATGTTACAATATATCCAAAAGCCTGTACAGATATCTGTGATCATCATTTCTGGTGCACATTGTTAAAGCTCATGGGGGGTTTATTCAGAGTTTAAGAGTAAGAGTAAAACACATTTATATAATACAAACATAACATAGTTGAGTGGTAGTGTTTAATAGTCACTCCACATTACAGTTTAAAATGAACTATGCAAAAGCAATGTATTTTCTTTACATGCAGGATTCTGCCAATACCTGCTGCTACAGAGCTAGGTAAGTATTGGCAGGACCCCATCAGGTCCGGGCCCGGGACAATAGTCCCGGCTGTCCCCCCCTGATGGCGGCCCTGCGTGCAGTACTGATGTATGAGAGAAGAAAACCAGTGAGTGAAGACACAAGGAATATAGGACTGTATTTACTAAATGTAGATACGTTCATTTTTAAGCAATAACAATTGCTTACATGTGAAAACAACTGCTATCGCATGAAAACAAACCGATATATACAAAACACGTTATGCCAGGTAGTAGTTTTTTTCCATGGTTTTTGCTACAAACTACACCCCCCAATCGCTGATCGTTTTATTTACATTTGTCACTCTGCTCCAACACTTTAAAGAACACTGGACCTGATTCACAGTTAGGGCTGACCAGGGCCACTGTCATGGGGACAACATGATAATAGTTGCTATTTTTTTTAATAAGTAAAACAAACAAACACACACACTCACATATAATATATATTTTACAAGGAACACCACTGAGAATTCTAGTGGGCAAAATAAGTCCAAACTTACCTGACCGGAATGTCCTGACTGTTTACAAGCCCCGACAGAATCCCACTGCGCATGTACAGTGTTTCAGGGCTTACAGATATTCAAAGTCCATAAAGAGAGACACTGCACATGTGCCAGGACTTTGTAAACCAGTGAAAGATGGCGTCTGGCTTACGGCTCATTGTGGGTCCTCACTGGAAAGGTGAGTAATAGTAAATATTTATTTATAGCTAGCTAGGCTCTCTGCAAAGACAAATGAGCCTGGCTAACAAAATTATAATGCCGATTATATTGGTCTTTTTAGAGACCATAGAGAGAATAGTAGTAAGTTGAGAGGTATAGTAAGAATCAGTGCTTTTTGTAAGAAAAAAAGTGCCAGAACTCACATCAACTCATGTGCCACCACACGACCAATCACAGCGCCACAAGCCGAGCAGTGCCATCACAACCAGCGTGGATGAAGTACGCATGCATCGGACTCGACATAAGCAGCCCCCATGCACCGTTTTACTGATTTTGCCGCCAAAACTTTTAAAACTTGGAAAATTCATCAAAAAGCGTTTCGGTGCGTTCTATGACAAAAAAAGCACTGGTAAGAATAGTGAGGGGAGAGAGGTATAGAGGGAACAGGGGTATATGGACATTATGGAGGAAATAGTGAGAGGAGATGCGAATAGAGAGAACAGTGGGAGGGACAGGGGCCTTTTAAGAAATGAGGGGGCCCTTGTGCAGGATTTGTACATGGACCCCTAAGGCCCACGTAGCACCCCTTGTTATTGTACAGGCTTTAATAGCGTGTTGCATGTAAACATGCTCATATTAAATAAGTTTACTTATATGAATGTGCAAAAGTGTGCAAAAATCACTAAGACAAAGGTTTGAAATGAGTTTACATCATTGGCATTGCTACACATACATGATTATCAGATTAATGCCAGACAGTGTATATGATCCCCGGGGCTGACCACCGCCGCGTTTCCATAGTAACGGTCGTCACGCGTCCGGTAACTAGGTGATGGTAAACAATAGCCGCCGTAAATCAGAGCTAAAACAACAGATTCTGCAGTGTGAAAGCCATCCGGGAGCAAAGGAGACGACGGCTAAGACATCAGCAGCAGGTCAGAGACAGCGGCCGTGATGCAAACCATCCCACATTAACATTCACTAATATCGCTATAACTCACACAATCTAACCCAGCATAGTCTTAGATTGTCTATGACTGACATCAAACTCTGTAAGGCTCTTTTACACTTATTAAGGTATAAATGACAGCTAGTACAGGGAACACGAGCAAAGCTTCATTTTAGTGTGTGGATTATGTGTGACAGACTTGCTTATCTTTTTGCTTTTCATTAGTGATCATAGACAGATTAAAATATATCTAATAAAAACAACCATAAGATGTTTATTTATTTCAGATAACAACCAGAAACACGTTTTAAACAAATAATTTTAAGTTCTGTTAAGGCTGGCAATAATTGTCCAGTTGTATAGATCACATTATCTGGTTTACCTATGGCGATAAAATAACACATTAGCAATTTTCCCCTTACTTTATTTAAAATAAAAATGAACAAGTTCTGTTCTATGTTATGCCTGTGTCTCAATGTGTTGTCACCAGCAACCTAAGTGTGTAAAGTTATTCTGCTCACCAATGATTTTTCCTGAACCTCTCTGCTGAGCATTGTTACATTAATAGAGCATACTTGACATATTTGTCCTACACATTTGCTAACAGAAAACAGGGACAGCTACTGTAAATGGAACAATGAAAACAATAATCCCACATCGAAATATTTTATTTCATTACTCTTCCTTCTACAAATAATTATTTACTTTCAAAATCTATTTTATGCCAAAGTAAGCATGGCTGTATACATAGGTAGGTATCTATAGCAAAAAGAAGTGAAGCTACAGAGGGACCAGGATGGTGACAACTCTAACCTATGTAGCTTTAAATTAAATGTAATTATTATTACCTGTACCTTGATTCAGAGACCAATGCAGTTTCGTAGGAAGGTTGGGGATTCAGATTCTTCAGATGGCAAATCTGTTTACTATTTTATGGAGAAAAATGAAAGAGAGAATAAGAGAGAGAGAAGCAAGATCTGAGGAAACAGTTTTCTCCCCCCCCCCCCCTCTCTCTCTATTTGAATGAGGAGGAAAAGAGATTGGAAGAAGACAGAACATTGTATAGTGCAGAAAAAGCTAAAAAAAAAAAAATGGACTTCTTAGAAACACTGAGAATTTTTTTTAGCTGTTGAGAAAGCCATATACACTTACATCACCTACGCTTAAATCTAAAATTCAAAACATAATGAATGATCTGCCTATACTCTTAAACACAGATGAGTTCTGATGTAATGTTGCCCATGGATCGTCTATGTGATTTACTAACATATTAATAATTATGTCATTAAGAACTTCTTTTGTGGTAAAAACATTCTTGTAATAATTAGCAGCTGTATTGTTATGTCTAATTAAATACTGATGTGCTGAAACGTTTGCGTATTACATTTTGATCACACCTTGTCTGATAAGGAGCTGATTGGTTGTGTCACAATATTCCATACGATATACACTGTGAATTGCGGTTTCATTTCAATGAGTTCAATGATTATTGTACATAAAAGCAATATACTTAATATATTATTTTCAAAAACTGTATCAAACCTCATTAAAGCATAGGCCTTGTGACTGGTTGCCATGATAGCCACAAGACACTATGAAAACTGTGACGAGTTAGACATAATTAATAGCAACCTGACAGGATATGAATGTTAATTACCAAGATTCGTTTCACAGCCCAACACACCTAATTTTGCATGGGATTGATGTACATTAAATGCAATAATTCTCAATCCCTTAAATAAGCACAACTTTACCAGGACCCATATGAAAAGGATGGGTATGCTAGTTTGTAATAAGGAAATGATTAAACTTTGAAACAACAACCTTAATTCATAAATAAAACTACACATAAGTTAATGTACTTATTTAAATTTGCAATAGAGGTGTGTGCTGCTTTTAAATATGGAAGTACAGTCTAAAAAATAAAACCCAAATAAGCGTATGTTTGTAAGCGTTATAAGTGTTCATGTACACTTGCAAGTATAGATTGTGAAATTATCATGAATTATAAACAGAATAAAAAGCCATAAAAGAATTCAAAGTGGTTTTGTGTTTGTGTGAATGGTCTTTTTCTGTGCCTTTGTTTTGTGTGGTGTTGCTATGCCTGCACTGGCCTCTTGGAGTGAATGTGGTGAATAGATTGTTTTACTAACAGCCTCACCGTAGCCTGGGACACAATGTTTTGGTGAATATACTAGCATACAGACACAGGGTTTTGCCAACTTTTTATTGGGACAGCACATGTGGCTGATGAAAGCCTACAGTACAGACAAGGCAGTTTTCTGGTATTAGGTAAGCTGTCCAATGAATAATTGCAGATCTATAACTTTTATTACTTATTTTTTTATTATATACTATTGCTGTGGCAGTAAACGAAGACATTAGTGAATTCAGGGAAACTGAGATCTGTCTCTTTCATGTATTTCACGTGTGTGTTTGTATGTAAGCATTAATCATTCCATACATGTGGGTATTTTCCCTTTTATTTAACATTGTATGGTTTCCTCAGCTAGGTTTCCATGACTACCGAGGTGCAGATTGGAACTTGGAAACCCCATAGACCCAGGGGCCCAATTGCAGCTTTGTATAGCAGCCCAGGACCTAAATATGCATTACCGGGAAATACAGGTAAAAGAGACACTTTTAATACATAAAATATCTAATAAATGCATGGATATTGTAATATCCTAAACACCTATGGTGACAATGTGCTGTCTATCTTACTTTGTTTTATTTATGAGGTTTAGTTAAATGGTTAAATTAAATGCATAATAACATTTTTCAAGTCACAGAAGCTTATGCATGCATTTGTGAATGTCACAAACAATTGTAAATGGAAAACATTTTGCTATTATCTACATTAATTTAGTTGCTGATATTATTGTTATTATTAACAATGATAATGATTATCTCTAAGATGCCGTTGTAATCCTCAATTAAAAACATTGGGGAAGACAGAGAATAAATAAGACAAAATAAAAGGTAGACAAAGTAAATGAAGATGAGACTACGAGTTCTCACAGCCCTTGAGAGACCCTATAATGTAATGGTGAAATCATTTGGTCTGGCACCGTGACTTCTGACAGTGGTCTCATGACTGATTTAATAATGAACTATTAGTAGTGTTGTATAAGTAACACGTACTGACCGTCAAAGTGGTCCTCTTTAAAAGCATTGGGGAGATATTGGGGCTGATTCAGAGATGCAATTACACATTTTTTTTAGGTGCAACTGTACAGCTCAGTTAAAACATTTTTCAAAGTAAGGGGTGTTAATTAATAAAAAAAAAATTGCATGCAGGGAAAATACATAACTTTTACACATAGAAGTAAAATACTGCATAGCTTCATGTTTATTCTATAAACTAGAGTTGAGCTAAGAAACTTCATCTCCTAATTTTAATTCTGGTTTTACAATGTAAATCTGCCTCCCCTTGCAATTTAACATGGTATTGCTCAGGTCTACACTTGCACCTAAAAAAAAAAGGGGAGGGGCAACTCTGAATCAGCCCCATTGCATCTGATAACAAATTTTACAGGTGTACTAAATACAAACAATTACATTTGGTTACCAGCTGAAGCACAAGGTGTGACTGTAGGCAACGCAAGTTTGTGTGCCCTTAATTAGCAATATGTGTTGTAAAATTAATTTTAAAATTTTATTACAAAATTATCTGAAAAAGTAATGAAAATATACGATAAAAGCAATATTAGGGGTAAGAGGGACGCAGAGGTGCACCTCAGCTTCCTCCTGATTTTATTCTATACTGTTCCTGAGTGGCCACTTCTATTTCTATCTTCTCACTGTGATTCAGTCAGGAGCCTGCTATATTCTGGTCCTCCGATACATTACTACTTATTACTGATCCTGAGCACAGTTATTTATAGTTACAGTCTATGCATGGATGCAGCTTTAATCTATTCTGCTTTATACTACCTATTTGTATATACTACTTTCCGCTGTATCTATATGTATGGTCTATGCATTGATGCAGCTTGAATGTATTTCTGCTATATACCACCTATGTGTATATACTACTGATCCTGAGCATATTTATATATTGTTATAGTCTATGCATGGATGCATCTTGAATTTATTCTGCTTTATTCTACACTGGTACAGGTAACTATCCTTTTGCAGTACATTAGCTTAGGGAGGGAACATTGTAACTGGACTTATAAACTTACCTGCTTCTATACTCTCGCTGCAACCAATTTTTTCCACTACCTACTATTATTATATATTTCTTTTCATTTTTTCTTCTTACTATATGCATTATTTTGCATTTGTGGTACCTTAAGACGGTATATTTTATATATTTTTGTTAAGTTTTAATTCAGTTTTGGCATTTGTGTTAGGGATTTACTGTTACTGTAAAGCACCACTTTATTTATTTATTTTCAAAGAGTGTGCATCTTCTATAGGATTAAACTTGGGGTCCTCCTTGGGACCTTTTTTCTTTTCTATATATTGCTTTTGAAATCCTACATTGGTAGCACATCCCCCTACAAATTTTGGGGTGATTTAATTGTGGGCTTTACAGTGTAATTTTGAGACTGTGCGATTCCACCTTCTCCTTTTTCTAAAAGCAATATTATATTAAACAAAAACAAAGAAGCCTTCATGCAGACTCTTTGATTATGCTGCTTACCCAACCCTATAAATTGCATAAATAATTTAATTGAGGAATATTGAAAGTCCACTTAAAAGCATGCACTGGATATAGGAAAATGAAATGGTGTAACAATATTTGTCTATACACTTGTTACCAAGATTTGAGTATCAGAGAATTCTTTTATCATAAATCATTTCAATAAGGAAATCAATATGACTATATAGTGAAAATGTTAAAGGCAAAAAATGGAAAGGATGGAACAAAATGTGATAATGAATAGAAAACCAAGTAGAAGATTAAATAAATAAATAAATTGAATACAGCCCATGATGGGGAAAGAAAGAAAGAAATAAAAAAGGAGGAATTTGGTGCTAACCACTCATCAAAGAGATCTGGTGGAGTTAATATAGCGATATCAGTAATCTGTTGCAGTCAATGATATTCAAGATGATGTAATGCCTTGTGAGCCCAGAGACATCCAGAGCCTCAGCACGAAGTTGCAAG
The DNA here is from genome assembly GCA_011038615.1 of Limnodynastes dumerilii. NCBI lineage: Eukaryota > Metazoa > Chordata > Amphibia > Anura > Limnodynastidae > Limnodynastes > Limnodynastes dumerilii. Next base: position 922,506 of record WWET01000165.1, on the reverse strand, counting down.
AATCTTTTGCATAAGAGGAGAGAAGAGGCAGCAGGAGTTGTAGGTGACTGTGTACACAAACTGTATTAGAAGTTTAGAAAAACCACACAGTCAAAAGCCTCACAGGTTGTCACAGAAATGTATTCAGCTATTGGAAAAGGTTTATTTGCATAGGTTATTTCATAATAGTAATATATATATGAAGTAAGAAAGTAAGACCCTGAAGGTTGTTTGAAGAGCACCTTTACAAATACTCAAAAAATCTTGCACTCATTTCTATTGATAGAGAGCTACATGCTAGCACCCTGGTTCCTGTACTGTGCAAAAGTCTTATTTGGGTGCTTGATCAGTGGATTTTAGAAACTTTTGACCCTTTTATTGATTCATCGTGACAGATTGGTTATCTCCAGGCAACATCTCCTGCTGGATATTAGCTTGATTCAGTATAAATACAGAAACTGTAACGGCATTCTCTCATCCAAGCCAGAAACAATGTACGTATCAGCATTGTTTTATGTATTTCCCTGCACCAATCAGTCTTCTGAACAAACTTGGAAGAAGAAAATAGGTGTGTATGTACACCTACGCGATTCCTCGGGTCTGACTTCATCAGGGGGATGAAGTCAGGCCCGACGAAACGTGTAGGGGCGGAGCTTGGGACCTTCCGATCGTTTGTTTACAAGCTATCAGCGGCACACGTGGACTCTCATACGCTGCACTGAAAAGTCTGCTGCCCGGAGAACCCGTTGTGCGGCGGCTACACGCACGCTTGCTTATCTGAATCATTAGTTTGATTCCACCAATATTGGTACGCCTTTTTATACCATTATTTGTTTATATCTAATAAACCTATTACACCATGAAGCGCCCTCTCTCTGCTATATATATATATATATATATATATATATAGTTTGTAATTAGAAAGATGTATCACTAATCAGTTAGTATGGCATAAAAATTCAGACTGTTTTAATGGCTTAAGGTCAGGGAGCATACATCCACACAGATGTACCCTAATCCTTGATAAACTGTAATCTAATCAACATTATATTTTGTTTCCTAACCGAAACGCTTCACTAATTCCATGCAAGTAACAATTCCATACTGCCACTTAAATATCAACAACCTGTGTTCTCTAATTGTCAGCAAATCAAGAATCCAATGCACAATCTTCATGTTTTAAAAAATCCATAATTCCGCTTAATAGTGGGGTACCATAGTGCATCCAATTTGAAATGTTCAAAAAGTATTTTGCCTTGTTTAATGGGAAACTAACAGTAATATTGCCCATTTAAATGTCCTAGTTCCACAAATTAATTGTTGGTAGAGGACTGAGACCAACCATTTTTTATCAAAATATTACAACCCAACTACAATGATCTTACCGCGACAATTCATATGTGGCATCAGAGTCCTTATGATAGCAGGGCCCCTTCTGGTACTTCATGTAATAGTTGTTTTATATTTTGTACTGCAGTTACTAATCCATTGGTAAATATCATATCTGGAGGCGTAGTTTCAGTGCAGTGATCAATAGCTGCGGTCCATTAACTAAATGCTAAGTCTAGTGTATCACCTTACAGGGCAAGACAACCTACACAAATGATTAAGGCTATTCATAAGCGGTTTCTTATATTACATTAATTACAGCTAATGGGGTCATGAAACTACCACTACATAGTTATTATCAAATAGTGATCTCATAGTAATATGTTGGGCACTGATTTACCTGTAGGTATAGTCACAATTCAACACAAAAAAGACCTGTCCCTCCTACACTTGTGCCATCAACACTGTTACATGGACTACGATAATTACATTTCAAAGGACTAATGGATAGCTCTTTATACTATATGTAATATTTGGCTATCTATGCCTATCAGATTAATCATTAATTGCCCCCATAATTGATGCTAAAGTTGCTAATTAGCATCCACTATAGCTAGTCCATCTTATTTTAATTCATATCCAGGGATGAATAATAAATATATCATAAATACATGTAAAACACTACTACTATATAACATATTCATTCTGCCATATATTTAACGCCCATGTTAGGCTTTAAAATTCTAATCCAGTGGCGCACCCAGGGGGGTTTAATTCAACAGTGGTTATGCAATGACACAAGCTCTGATCCATTGTATATTGTGCTCTACTACAGCCAATAACAATGCAATTCCTTACTCTACTAACTCTACATTATAAACTAACTGCTTTCACAGAGAGCAGTCATTTAAATTACTATTTAAATTTTAGCCTCGAGTGGCATGACAGTGGGGGCAGGTCAGTAGCAGAGCTTGGGCAGGGTGGGGGCGAAGCTTATTTGTCTTGTTTTCAGGCTCCAAAATGTTGGGAGATATGCTAATGCACCCCATGTATTACACACATTAGAAACCCCCCTTTCAAAATCTTGTATTTGCCACTGTAATCCTTATATATCACATAACGTATGAAGCTATTCTTCAGTCATTATTATTATTATCAGGAATGTCAATATCTATCTCCAATTGGTCAAAATAATAAAAAAAATGGCTAAAACTGTGAATTATATATTGCAAGCAAATAAATACGGTTAGGTATAGTCAGGAATAGATAAAGATGAAGGAGATATCAGCTTGATTCTTTCACAGACTTTGCATTTATTACTGTCAATAATTATATAACCAATATCAAGTCTTATATTCTCATGTATGATTCGATTGCCAACATCGTCCTATTATTCATGTATCAATATAATTTGTTATAACTGGGAGAACTGCAACAAAGAATAACCAATGTTTAAAATATAGTATATTACATGTTGAAAATGAGGTCTTTGCATAAAGTCAAGTGCAGTAATATTTTTAATAAACTCTTCATTGTCATGCTTTCTATTCTATTATTGTACTCCACTACTTATTGTCCACTTTTCATGTTGATGTTTAGTATTTTTATTTTATACTAAAGAGAATGTCTTTTCTCATCCAGGTTATGTGCAGCATGATCCACGTACATATCGAGCACCAGCATATAGCTTTGGTAGTCGCCGTTTTAAGTTCGTAGATAGCTGCTCCCCAGGACCAGGCTACTTGGTGCCAGCTAACATTACAATAAGGGGCAAAGATGGCACACCTGCATATTCTGTCTATGGAAGACCCAGGGATCCAAATATATTCAGAACACCGGGACCAGGTACAGATGACAGCTTATGATCTCATGGAGATTATGATGTTTGCATAGTGTTGCCAAAATATCCAGCTTTATCCAAGTTTTCTTTTAGACCGCATATACGCAATCTACGTATGGAAACAATACGCAGCTTACTTACAATAGCTACTACGCATGCGCAGTAGCTATTCATTGAATTACGTCCGTCTATGGAAGACGGACGTAGTTCAGGATCCGGCCCAATGTTTGTAGTTTAGAAATAGGCGTTGCAGGACACAAATTATTGTAACACCTTTTTACCTTTTATTCTTTGCACATATACTTTTCTAAGAGCATTTTTAATCTGACTGAGTGCATCCAGCTAGTTCTTGATAAGTGTTACAATTTTATGATGTTTGACACTTAAGCAAGTGACAATTGATTATCTGACGTGTAAAGGACAATTTATATCCAAGTAGTAGGCTGAACTGTTTTATATCATAGGTGGAGTTTTCAGTAGGAGGATTTTAATGTTTATTTCAAATTACAAACAGCTAAAGTTGTGATGGAGATTGTAGGAGCAATCTCAACAGAATATCTTTACACAATGTAAAACTAGTACTTCATTAGATGTATGTAATGCAAAGAATTAAATATTTACATTGTGAAATACAAAAAGAGATAGAAAAATGGGAATTTGTATGCTTAGTATTTATAAATAACGCACAGAAATGTATTTCAACCTAGGCAGTTATTCCCCAGAGCGTGCTGGGAAGTCCGCCTATCGATCAGCTCCAACTTATTCACTAGGAGCAAGGACCAAGACATTCAGCAATGATCAGACTCCAGGTAACTATCTATTACAATATCATGGTTGTCTGCATGTCTAGTAACAAGAGCAAAATTATGTTGTGCTGTTGTGTTCTAGATAAGTAGTCCTACTTGTGGCAAGTGACTAATGTATGTATCACAATGGAATTACATAAGAAAGAAGAAAATTGTACTGATGATGTGCTAGTTTCTACGAAAATCATTTAAGTCATAGGGCTGGATCCAGACCTTGTTAAGTGCATGAACTTAGTTACTCGAGGGCTAAACCATGTTGATTGCAGGGGAGTCATATTTCATCTGTTGCAAACATTTAGATTTGAGATAGGAAATATTACCTCTCAACACTAATACTAACAGTGTGATAGTAAAGCTGGTCAGTATCTGTGTGCAGAAACCAATTCAAAGATATATCCCTGTATGCAAAGAATAAAATTAACTTGGCTCCCCCTGAAATCAACATGGTTTAGCCCTTGAGTAACTAAGTTCATGCACTTAACAAGTTCTGGATCCAGCCCATTGTGCTCAGTTCAGGTTCAGGGCTCATTCTTTTGGCAAGGCAAGCCTGTTGATGTCCAGAGCCCTAACAGTCATAATTACAAAACAGTGCCAGATATAATTATAGCAAGGTGCGGCTGATGCCTGAAGTATGCATTACTAGTGGAATCGGGTAAGTATCACTTTACAAAATATACCTATAGTCACAAGCAAGGGATTTTAACAAACTCATGCTACCCCTGTAAAATCTCATTTTATGGTCTGCCTTCCACAGTTTAAACCTCCAATTCCCCCAAATTCACTCTATGAATCAGAGCCAGGGTTTACAAACAAGAAGAAATGATGTGTATGTTATAACTGGTGAAAACCATGTTGAATTGCAGGGGAGGCAAATTTCATCTGTTGCATACAGTATTAGAGTTTAGAGGTGATGTTTCCAAATCCAACAAATAGTTTAGTAACACAGGTCAGCATATGTGTGCAATAAGCAGAGTTTACTCTGCATACAAAGAATAACATTCATTTTACCCCTTCCCCTTCCTTTTTAGGATTTCATTTTTGCTATGTCATCCTAATAATATTTGACCGGATCCAGATTTGGCACATACTGTATGCACTTTTTTTCTGCTCTGCGCGAGCGGTAAACATACAGAAATGGAAAGTGTGCATGTATACCTAAAAGGCTTTATGATGGAGTGGTGGGACGAACCGCCATGTGCAGTGTGTACACATGGTGGGAGGTATTTAAATCATACAATAATGGCTTGGTTAAGCACTTATGTACGATCCTTATTCACATACTAGCCCTATTTTCCATGGGACCAGTGTATAAACATTAAGGTTGGTGGAAGTCCCATACATGCAAGTGAAGTGGTTTCCTCTCACACCTACGGACTTAAAGATCACACAACAAACTGTGTTGGTGGAGTTCAGGATACAAACCATTTTTTTTTGGTTAAGACTGATGCAAATAATTTGTGAAAACCATCAATTTTCTGTTTATGAATCAGATTTCTGCTGGCACTGTGTTCAGAGCTCCAAATGCAGCATCTTCAGGGATCAGATGCCAGATTCCTACTAGATCCAGCCTAATGTGCCTCCCCTTCTTAAGATTTCTGATCCGTCCTCATTTAATGTGGATAGATCAGAAGTCTGGTTAGAGCAGTGTGCATAGGGCATGTCTCTTCTATAAAATTACCATCACTCCCTGCACTAAAGTAGTAACTTTTCTGATTTCTCAAGGTCCAGCCGCATATAAGCTTCCCAATGTACTGGGCCCAAATGTGGTCAACAGGTCTTCAGCACCAAACTTCTCAATGACTGGACGAAGCAAGATCGGCAGCTTCCATGAAGATCTGCAGAACGTGAGCTTCTTAATTTCTTGCTCTTTCTGTTGCCATCTCTGGGATCTTTTATTGACTTGTTCTGACCATTATTCTGTATCACCTACCTCTTTTAGACACCTGGTCCTGCAGCATATCGTGTGGTTGCACCATCAACATGTAAATTTAGACCACCTCAGTATAGCATGACTGGCAGAAACTCCATGCCTGGAGACAGCACTCAGAAACCAGGCCCTGGGGCTTACAGTCCTGAGAAGGTAAACTGCTTAAGAATATGTAAATAACACATAAAATAATTAATGACCACCTCCTTTAAATCACGTACATATCTGTTTTCAATGCTACTTTAACACAATGTAAGAAATATTTCTGCTAACCTTGGCCTTTTATATCTGCTTCTCTACTAGGTGGTAATGAGCCGTCCTCATGCTCCTAATTTTTCCTTTGGAATTAGGCACTCCGAGTATGTGGCTCCCTTGATTGTGGATGTTGCAGATTAAGCAGACGATGTAAGGAGCAGCATGGGATCCATGATATTGAGCTTTTGGTGGAATCCTAGATTTACCCCATTTTAGAATAAATAAGTGCAGATGCAAGCAATATTTAATATTAATATATATAGCTATTACAGACCTATTCACTATCAAACTTTTCCCGGTCCACATTTCAAGGTCAGCCCCTTATAGGATTCGCCAATTAGTTTAGAAGTTCAGAGGGAGATTAACTGATCTGATTAAGCCATATTATTAGTAATAGTCATCACCTCCGTAATTTAAACCCATCTACTACTTTAACACATAGGGCTGTATTTTTGTGCAAACTATGTTCTGACCTAATCTACCAATGCTTATTTGGCAACAATTCATAATGCCACTTTCATGTTTTTGGGTTGTGGGGTGTTTTTGGCACTATTTGTGCCTGCCAAAGGGTAACTATCTGGCCACCTGCACAAATCAAGTAATCTGCAATGTTCTTTTTTCCCTCCACAAATAGACAAATGGAAACGGTCTTTTGACTTATTTCTGATTCCCTTCCGTGTATTTTCACAGTTACTATTGGTTACAAGAAAACTC
>WWET01000165.1:894309-907579 GCA_011038615.1 Limnodynastes dumerilii | reverse complement strand
TCAAATCACTATAATGGCAGTCTGTGATATATTGTTACAGCAGTTTCCCTTTAATGGTAAAGATTAGAATTAAATATATTTGTAGACTGTAAAGACCTGATCACATATGAGTTTTTGTTACATACAGAATGAAGTGATTATTTGCACATGAAATGCATGATGCAGTGCTTCCAGTCTGAGCTGACGGACAGGACAACAAATCACTTTCCAATTAGTGAGGGCACACCTTTATAATACCGATTTTACCAGTAGATAACAAATTGCCGCTTTAACATACCCTTGACAGCAAGAAGTTACCCAACACCCCTTCCGCGATTCTCTATGGTAACGAGCGCCAGATCATGCTGTTTCCGGTGCTGAGATGTACGCCATGGCAACATCGTTTGTTTTATTTTCTTAAACTGTACCTCTGCGTTGCAGCATTTAGAAGACATTTTGTTGGTGTCAAATCCCATTTGTCAGGGTCCTCTTTGGGCTTCTAAAACATGGCCGCCACTCTACACCAAAGCACATAGAAGCGGAGACCAAAAAAACTACACGCAATGACTGGAATGCATGGTTATCCCCAGAGCGCATGCGCATAATCTTAATCTGTGGTTGTATAACGAAGCGCATCCGTTGCTAAGTAGAAGTAGTGGATCATTAGCGCTGGGGTAAATGCATCCTTTCTGACAGTATAATACCTGGTTACAATTGCGTGTAACACCGGGTGAGTACATCTTTCTTTTTAGTTAGTGTTTCTTCAATGCTTTGCATTGACTGTTAGTGGATTTCTTTCTAATTACCATTTTCATACACAAGGGGATCTTTTTTGTGTGTCATGGCATTAAAAAAGGCTAACAATTTTGATAATGGAATACAAACTTATTTTTCTCATAACATCAAGGCTTCAGTGGTTTTGAAATGAAAAATTGGGACAGCCATACAATGTGATGTTTTCTAAAGCCATAAAACCTACAGCCTATTTACTTAATTTGTTTATATATAGATTTTTTATTTTACTTCTAGTCTTAAAATAAATCTTCATTTGTACCATGAAAGGAATGCAATATAATGAGTAGTAGTCCTAAAGAATTCTCATTACAAATTTTCATTCATCTATTCAAGGATTAAATACATTTTGTATTTTCCAGACATCTGTTAAATATAGCAAATGTTTGAGTTGAAGCCCCTTAACTTAACAGTGAATTGATAAAAGTGGGCAAATACCATGGTGGAAGAAATTGAAGAATAAATTGAGTAAAGTTATCATTTGTGCTAATGCAATATCAGAGACACAGGGGAGCTGATTCAGAGTTTGGGAGTAAGGGCAAAAGAGGTGCAAGCGTACAGCTTGGCTAATCCATTTTGCAAAGTAAGGGGTTCTAATTCATTTTAAAACTTTTGCATGCAGGGAAAATACTTTATTTTTGCACATAGAACTCAAATACTGCATAGGTTCATGTTCAATCTAAAGCATAGAGTTGAGATACTTCACCTCTCAATTCTAATTCTGGTTTCACAATTTAAATTGGCCGCCTCTTGCAGTTCAGCATGGTATTGCTCAGGTCTACACTTGCACCCAAAAATGGTGTAAGTGCAGCTCTGAATCAGTCCCAGGAACTTCATATTATTAGTACTAATAATAATAATATTCTACTGCTGATTATTTTTCATAATGATTAAGCTGACAGCTAGAGAAGTGAACCACTTGTTTCTTTAATCAGGAAGGAAAGACAAATACTCACATGGTAGCCTATTCTTAAACACAAGGGTAAAAAAAAAGGTACAAGTATACCGCTCGGCTAAACCATTTTGCAAAGTAAGGGGAGCTAATTAATTTAAAATCTTTTTCATGCAGGGAAAATACTTTACTTTTACACATAGAACTAAGATACTGCATAGCTTTGTTTAATCTATAATATATAGTTGAGCTAAAAAAAACACATAATCTCTTAATTCTAATTCTGATTTCACAATGTAAATTTGCCTCCCCTTGCAAGTCAGCATGGTATTGCTCAGGTCTACACTTGCACCTAAAAAAAGGTGTAAGTGCAACTCTGAATCAGCCCCAAGAGGACTTAAAAATCCAGACTTAAAAAAACAAATTATGTTTGTAACCTCCGCAACGGAATTAGTGATCCAAAATAATGCAGAATAGGGGAATAGGGCATTCTCCATTCATTCCTATGTGCAGATGTTGCCTACCTTAATTATTGAGAACACAGAATTGCATGTGAATACTGGATCAAGGTAAAGACCCAGCCCTTACTGTACATGCCTAAACATGCCCAACATGCATATAGCATCTTTGTAGGGGCTGAATTCCACACAGAACGCAGCATTAGCCGGCTGCTTTCTGTTGTGGAAATATAGGCATTGCGCATGCACAGTACCTATTCTGAGCTGACATGCATAAGTAAGCGGTGGGAGTCGCCACAGTGAAATGGCTTTATTAGAAGTAGCTCTGGAAAATGTGAAAATGCCTCTAGTTTTGATTCCTTTTTTCCATTGGGTAAGCATGCCAATCAGCATACTTACCCATTCATTCTTCAAAAACGCCACCACAGACCAGTCACACCCAATGCACCGACCAGAGAGGGGTGTAACACTGTCTGGGGAGTTTTAGAGTTAGGCTGCGGGGATGGGTGTTATAGGGTTTGGCTGTGGGTAAGGGAAGGTTAGGGTAATGAAAGGGGAGTCCTAGGATCAGGCTGCGAGACAGAAACAATTGATTTCCTCCTCATTGATGGCAGCATAGTACCCTGGGTATTCTCAATGGGGCAGGAGCCAATCCAGGAAAAGAAAAAGACACAGCTGACACATAAATAGACTCCATTTCCTGTGTCCTGTGTCTTTTTCTTTTCCTGCATGGTTAGGAGCCAGCCAGATCCTTTTTTATTTTTCTTACTCACCCACGGCCAATGCCGCTTCCCAGGCAGGTCCTGAGGCGATTTCCCATTTCACAGCATGTCAATGACGGGGGAATGGGTGGCGTGACCGGCCCCCGTTGAATCCGAAGCACCACTCTCTATAGAGGCTGGCGTGACGGTAAGAAGCGCTCTTATGCGGTCCCGCAGAAAGTGATCCTCCATCACTTCCGCCCGCTAGAGCAGTAGCCGCATGGAGGCGGCCATTTTGGGGTGGCCTGTTATTTTTTGGGGGAAAGAAAATCCGCATGTTCGCCCGCTTTTTTTTCCACTTGGGCCACTATTTAAGATGCATCAGCTGTGTACCTCACTGTGTATAGGTACACCAGGCATGTGGATTGTACTTAGTGGTCTCTACCTTGGATATCATGGAAGAAAATCTGTCACAGACCAGAAGGTCTGGGTGAGTTTACAGTGTAGCAGGCAGGCCCCACTTGAAAAGCGTAGAAAAATGAAAACTTACCAGTGCACTGTTTGTGACACTGCTTTACTGGAGGGAAGTTCATCTACTACTTGTGCTCATTGTATGGACACTCAAATTCAGCAACCTTCAGCACAGGTGAATAAAGAACACCTTAACAGAGACCTTTGTTACTAAGGAGGACCTGAAGAAACTCTCAGTTAAGAGGCCCAGGACTTCAGTCTCAGAGGTATCGGAACAATCGGAATCAGAGGAAGAGGCCTACCTTCCAGGGGAGGAACCCCTGTCAGAGGTGGAGTTGTCAGCATCAAAGGAAGAGGACTTGATTAATCCAGTCATGGTGGATAACTTATTAAAGCTTATTGACAAGACCCTTAATATACAGGAAACTAAGGAGGACATTCTTGTGCAGGAACTTATCTTCAAGGAACACAAAAAGAAGTAAAGAAAGTTTCCGGGGTCTCAGGTGGTGAAGGATGTCATCGCAAGTGAGTGAAAGTTTCCTGATAAAAAGGTAATTTCCCTAAACAAATGCGCAAAAATGTATCCATTTACCTCAGAGGATTCCAAATAGTGGGACAACTCTCCCAAGATCGACGCTGCCATTTTACGGATCTCCAGAAGGACAACCTTGCCTATGGAGGACGCCAACGCCTTCAAGGACCCAATGGAGCGTAAGATGGAGATTTCCCTAAAGAAACAACACATCGTCCAGGGAGCAACTTTGAGGCCTGAAATTGCCATGGCAGTAACCTCCAGGGTCTTGAGGGTATGCAGCAATGATCTAGAAAAAAGCATTGCGGATGGAGTCAAGCACAGTGAGTTGTCTAAAAATGTTCAAGACATGCAGCTGGGAATTTAATTTATTTGTGCAGCTTCCATGGACGCAGTAAAATTAACAGCTCGCTCCATGGCAGCCACCAGAAGAGCCCTGTGGCTGAAACCCTGGGCTGTGGACGCCCAATCCAAGACAAGACTTGTTGCTTTACCTTTTGCGGGCAATTACCTCTTCGGTCCTTACCTGGACGAAATCATTACCAAAATCTCCGGAGGAAAGTCGCCCTGGTTGCTGCAGGAGAGATCTTATAGGAAGCCCTATAGTTCCAGCAGCACCAGACCATCGCAAGCGGAGGCTAGAGATGTGCGCCTGTACAGGCCTGGCAGAGCATACCTCAGAAGATTCCAACAAGGTGTTACCAGGCAGAGCTTTCGGTTCAACAAGGGTTCGGAAACAGGTTTTTTCGTCCCCTCACCCAATGACGCCATACATGCAGGTCCCTCTCCACTTCTGGCGGTGGGGGGGAGATTATAAAATATTTTACAAGCCAGTGGTCCCTATCGACAACAGATCTCTGGGTACAGAACATCATTACCAGAGGATATGCCCTGGAATTTAGGACAAGGCCTCCGTAGGAGACATACAAAAGATCGTGAGTTCCACAGGATCCAGGAGAAGCCCAAGCTCTCTGGGAGAACCTGCAGGGAATGCTTCAACAAAAGGTAATTACAAGTGTTCCCTAAAGTCAACAGAATACTCCAGAATTTTCATTGTAAGGATACAGTTTCAGGGTAATTCTGGACCTCAGAGAAGTAAGTCGGGCCATCTGGGCAAGACATTTCAAGATGGTGTCCATCAGAACCATTATCCCCGCTCTCTACAAGGGCATGTATCTGACTTCAATCAATCTCCGGGACGCTTACCTGCATATTTTTCATCCTCCCACTACACCAGAAGTACCTGAGATTTCACATATTCGACCAACAATTCCAGTACACAGCACTCCCGTTCAGGCTTTTGACATCTCCAAGGTCATTCACGAAGGTCCTTGTACCTCTCATAGCAAACTTCTGTTAATTTCCATTCCAAAGCAGGTGAGGAAGGATCTAAAGTGGTGGTCCACAGACGACAATCTACAGAAGGGACGACCTTTCAGAGCTCAATATTCCTTCATAGTGACAACAGACACCAGCACCCTAGGATGGGGAGCAACATGCGGTTCTCTCATAGCACAAGGAAGGTGGAATGCGCGACTCCAATGTAAGAGAAATGAGAGCAGTAATAGAGGCCTGTCTTCATTTCCATCAAACACTAAAAAATCATATGGTGGTAGTACACTCCGGCAACAAAGCAGTAGTTGCTTATATAAATCATCAAGGTGGAACAAGAAGTCAGGCAATGATGAACCAAGCAGCAGTTCTTCTTGAATGGGCCGAACAGCAGTTGACAGACATCTCTGCAGTCTACAAAGCGGGCAAGATAAATGTGATCGCAGATTCCCTCAGCAGAATAACTATCAAGCCAGGAGAATGGGAGTTGGATCCGGCAATATTTCACAAACTAACAAACAGATGGGGATTACTGGATATGGACTTGATGGCGACTTCCAGGAACAGGAAGGTAACAAAGTTTTTTCCAGATTCCGAGATCAACAGGCGTGCGGAGTGGACTCTCTGTCCCAAAAGTGGGATTGCCGGCTGGGCTACATGTTTCCACTCATACGAAAGGTAATAAACAAAATTATGACCTCATCTTCAGACTTTCTTGAAATCCTGCCCTATTGGCCCAGGAGGCCGTGGTTCCCACAGGTCATCAATCTGGCAGTGGACTCGCCCTGGTTTCTCTCAACGTTCCTGGGACTTCTAAAACAGGGGGAAGTATGTCATCCCAATCCGCAAGCCTTAAAACTGACGGCCTGAAGGCTGAGGTCCCCTATCTTGCCACACAAGGATTCTCATCAAAGGTAATCCACACTCTAGTTAAAGCAAGGAAACCGTTCACCTCCAAGATACATCATAGGATATGGGGTAGTTTTATATCCTGGTGTAAGGTTAACTCCTACTCTATCGATCCCCTCCAGATAGGCACTGTCCTAGGGTTCCTAGGGACTGGACATCCCAGCAGGACTCAAGGTCCATTCCACTAGAGCTGTAGCAACATCCTGGGCAAGCAGAGATCTCTGCAAAGCAGCGACATGGTCGTCCTCTAGTACCTTCGCTAAATACTAAATACTACAAGCTCGATCTTCTAGCCTCTAAGGACACTAGATTCGGCAGGAAGGTCCTCAGTGCAGCCCTTTAGAAATTGTTCATATTGTGGGATTTGTTGGTGTTTGCACGATTGTTTATTTTATGATCCCCCCCCCCCACTGTGATGTAGCTTGGGCACATCCCAGAGTACTATGCTGCCATCAGTGAGGAGGAAAAGGTAGAATTATACCTGATAATTGCTTTTCCTCGAATCTTGATGGCAGCATAGCTAGTTCCCTCCCTTTTATGTGGTTAGATGTTGTTTATTCTGTTTTCTTATAGCTTTTTGGAGTAAGAAGACACAGGACACAGGAGATGGAGTTTATTTATGTGTCAGCTGTGTCTTTTTATTTTCCTGGTTTGGCTCCCACCCCGTTGAGAATACCCAGGGTACTATGCTGCCATCAAGATTCAAGGAAAAACAGCTATCAGGTATAATTCTACCTTTTCCCAGCCATTTCGCAACTGGCTGGGAGAAAACGGCCCTATCAAAAAAGGTCTGTTTCCAACTGTAAAACGCAAACGCCAAAGGTTTTCATCTAGATAGAGCTTACAGTTTCATCTATTTGGCTGAATAAAACAATAGATACAATTTGTAAATGATCTCTTCAACAATCCAAGTATTTTAAAGCCTAACTATTTGTTATGTTCAGGCCTAATCAATTCATTTCAATTTACAATGACCATAACATAAATATATTCAATCAATAACACTAATATCTTAAAACCTTAATTAATGTGTATTAATACTTGTTTACTTTCTTTAAAGTGTAATATTTCCACATTATTTGTGCTGGTAATGTGTTGATTTGAGAATTAAGCTACACCAATTGTAAATACACCTTTCTGATTTTAAGATAGAAGCACGTCCGTGATTGAAATTAATGTTATTTTTATGACTAGGGATTTTTTTTGAGATAATAAAAATCCTAAAATGAATGCTATTATTATGCCATTAGTTTACATTATTAACCAATTTGACCAAGCAAAATACAGAGAGAGAAGGCATTGATATTTCCTTGTAACTGCAGACAACTCCTTGCTTGGAGTGGGGCTATTGTATTGTCCTATATTTCAAATAGGAATGCCTTCATTAATTTATGTAACTGCAGACACACACACACACACACACACACGTCTTTTATTGTTGAGCAACACTTCTATAAGTTTCTAAACTAATACATTTATGTGTATCATTGTCATTTCATCATTTTAAAATTATTGCCTTTTAACCCATTTTTTCAAGTTATTTTAGAGATAAGAAAATAATATATAAATACTTGTTATCATTATAAATGAAAATATTGTAATATGGTTTTTTTTAGAAAAGTAAGACAGCTGTGAAGAAAGGCATCATCCATTGCCCACACAGAACATTGTCCCTGTCTGCTATTTGATGTGTGGGAAATTGGAGGCTAAGTGTCACCAGCATGGCTGCAGATGGACGTGTAGTCACAGAGGTTGATCAAGAGAAATATGATGCAGATGAAAATGTCAAAATCATCTGTCTTGGAGATAGCGCAGTTGGAAAGTCCAAGTGAGTAGTTTCCCTCAGGAACTAGTTTGCTAGATTGTAGTCACACACAGCATGTTGACAAACTGATTATGATGTTACATACACAAAATATTTAAAGGGCACTTTTCTGTAATCTGCCTGGTTGCATTTAAATACAGTTTACTGTAATAATAGAGAAAAGTATTGCAGGATACATTGCTTGTAATTATGGACCTTATTCAGACCCCTGCAAGCTTTTTGTATATGTGGGGGGTCTGTCTGTCCGCAAGAGAGACGGACGAACTCCCCCCGTCACTCCTCTCTCGCCATAAGGCAGCCTTAAGTCATACTGGTGTCCGGCCACTGATCCGCATGTAAGTGGGTGTTACTACCCACACTGTCAATTTTACATTCTTCCCCCTGCCCACCTTGGCAGGCGGAAGCACAGCAACTTCCAACATAAAATCTAAGTTCCGTAAGATAGAAGTTACACATGCGCCCTCCGGTCAAAACAGGCTGTTTACACACTTTGCCTGCGTAAGTGGCCTAATGGATGACCCTGTGTATCTGGCCCTATACCCATATCAGGAAGTGTATCATTTTCTTTTGCATCTTTAATATATATTTTATGCATTGTTTCTATACATTCCTATAGTCAGGAGAAACCACATTGCATTCTCCATTACATTTGAGTTGTTCTTTGGACATGTAATGTGTGCACTGATGCATTTTTATGGATACCTATTTGTGCCCTTAAAGCTAAAGTATAAGCTTAATAAACGCTGGCAGTGATAATTAATACATATCTTTTTGTTTGCAGGTTGATGGAGCGCTTCCTAATGGACGGATTGTACCCTTTACAATGGGCATTAATGGGGAATATGAATACACATGGGAATAATAAGTTTAGACTAGTTCTAGATGTACTTCTGGGAAGACGTGGTTTAGATGGGCTGGATAATTTGTTTTAAGCACCACTAATATTGAACTGTCCCTAAGAAATTTGGGTCAGAAAATAGTAATAATAAAAATTAATTAATGATGAATATGTATTCTATGTATTTATATGATGGTTAGACAGGTATTTTGCATAACTGTTTTACTGCTCTTAAGATTATTAAGCCTTAACTGCTCACAGTCGTCCCCAGCAACTTTCAACCTTTGCTCTTACACTTTATAAATACACTACAGTTGTGGATGGCAAGACTATCCTAGTTGGTAAGTAGCCTATCTGTTTTGTTATACACATTGTACATATGTCTGATCAATATTTAATGCCATAATACAACACTTACCTGATCAACAAAACTTCTATCTGACTTCCATTTCTCCATTTCTGCTTTTGTATTTTGCAGACTTTTGGGATACAGCTGGACAAGAGAGATTCCAGAGCATGCATGCTTCCTACTACCACAAAGCCCATGCCTGTATCATGGTATATATTCCTGAAATTGCTGTTAACATTGTACATTTGCAACTACTATTGCTTAGGTGAAAGATCATCTGAAAGCTAAGTTATAACATTTGTTTTTAGTTAGCGGTGTGCAGTTTATTATTTTTGTTTTGTGGATCAGATATTCCCTGGTTTAAACTTCAGTTGGAACTTTTATTTATACTGTGCTTACTTTATGTCTCTTTACTGCATGGCGTGTAAGCATGTTGTAATTTTGTTCCCCTCAGGTATTTGATGTGCAGCGCAAGGTTACATATAAAAACCTTTCTAATTGGTACAAGGAATTAAGGGAGTACCGTCCGGAAATTCCTTGCATTGTTGTGGCAAACAAGATTGATGGTGAGAGAATGTTTGGACAAATGCTTCCCCCCTAATTAGCTAGATCTGTCATTTTTTTTAAACTAGGGGAAACATATAGGGTTTGAGCAGAGCAGCTGTAAAAAGCTTTCAAGATATGTGGCTATACATAATTTTTTTTAAAATACTGTCACTCATTCCTTATATTTCAGCTGACCTGCGTGTGACACAGAAAGGTTTTCATTTTTCCAAGAAACACAACCTGCCATTCTACTTTGTTTCAGCTGCAGACGGTACCAATGTAGTAAAGGTAACAATATGTAACTATAGTATTTTGTAACCATGAATAGTTAGACATTATGAATGATAGCTTGTATTATCAAAAAGATTTTTTATGTAATCACACGGGTTACATAAGGAAATAAACACGGGTTACATAAGGAAATAAAATAAAATGTGTGTACTAGGCCTAGTGAGCTTGAGAGGTAGTATGAAATTTACAGTGTTCTATAGTAAGGATAGTAAAAGCTATTGTCCCTTTGACAACTGTTCACCTTGTCTTTGAAAGCAAGATAGTTTTGAACACACATCTTAGTGCCCATATAAGAGGCCATTCTGTGTTTAAAAACTTAGTAGCCACTGAGTGGAAGCTGTGGTCTTTTTAGGCCACTCTCATGTTATACAAGTATAATATTGTGTTAGAAATTTTGATAAGGAAATAATAGACATAGGTGTCCAGATTCCTACTCGAAATTTTACGCTCACGTATGTGGCCTTATGGCGCATACCTGATTGTAATGGGCTTCCGCTGCCCTGTCCCATCATTAGCATGTCTATCTCCGCCTTCACGGCAGAGATACGACATGCGTAATGGGGGGGGGGAAAGCCCCCTTTGCGTAAGAGCCGGTGTACATAACGTAGTTACGTACGCCGACACGGCGTAGTAAGCAGGTTTTGCGCATGTGTACGTTATTCCCGTCGGCCATACCCCAGGATCTGGGCCATATATGTTAGAGCTTTCTTTTCACCTTTTCTACAGATGATACATTTTTGTGTTGGTGTAATGTATTTATGAATGTTTGCTGATTATTCTGGAATGGCTCATCTATATGTTACATTTCTGTATCTTATACTAGTTATTTACAGATGCCATTAAGCTAGCTGTATCCTACAAGCAGAACTCAAGGGATTTTTTGGATGAAGTAATGCAGGAGCTTGAGGTACAGGAGTATCGTTGTATGTCGTGATGTTGCTTTTCTGTGTTCATGTGTAGGTTATCATAGCTCTACAATTAGTAGATCCCTAAATCCCTAAAAAAAAAGATTGTTGACCCGTTTAGCAATTACTGTGCTCTTCTTAATGATTGTTTTTGTTAGTAAATTGAGCCCTATTGTACAAAACATACAGCATATAGATTAAATGGATCATGTATGCAATTTTCCATCCACGTTCCCTACTTTTTCTAGAATTTATAGATTAAGAATAATGGACCGGATACAGACCTCTGTGCATTTACCGCATGCATGGAGGTCAGACAGTCCGCATGGAAGAGGGACTTGCGGACTTAAGCTGGGTTACGCTGCCATATAGCAGCCTTAAGCTAAAACCCTGCCCTAACTGTAAACTGTAAATGTTCCCACCAAAAGGAGTTTAGGCAGGCGAAGGGGATGCGCCACCCTAACGGACGGATCTCCAGGTGTACAGAACTAAATTCCGTACCCCTGGACTTCTGTACGGTAACATCTGGATCTGGTCCACTCCCCTTAAACTTGAGTATTAGGGCCAGATTCACACCACTGGATGTATTGCATATACGTCCGGAGTTTCCCGATATTTGCTTATGCGTAGAATCTTTTTTACTTAATCTATGTATCTTTTCATTATGTAGATTGCGTATATGCGGTCTTTAAATGTGAATCCGGCCCTTAGTCTATAAAACCACATAACAGAACTTTTAGTATATAACCGAGGATGAGTAAATGATCAGTAGGAATGCTTAAAAAGAATAGTTACCTTGTGCTGGCAGCTCACTGTATTTATTAGGTGAATGTTAAACTTCTTCAGCACCAATGACACAAAAATGGATCCAGACTTATGTTCCGGGTGCAGTGGCAACCGGTACCTGATGCTGAATGCCCAATGGATCCAGCCTTCTTTGCGATTGAGAGGAGGTGACTCCCCTCATTCCCCGCCTTCCTTGGACTGTCCCTTATCTTAGGATTTGTAATGCACCCTCACTTTAAATGGGGATGAATTGGAAGTCTGGTTACATCAGCGAGTGATGGACCCACCCCTACTGTAAATGGCAAATGCCTTTCCCTCCCACTAGCACTTGCAGATGCCCTGCTATTGTAAATGTTTCACATGGAAAATCAATACGGCAGTCTGTTTCCAGAAAATTCAGATATAGTGAAATCACAGCACGTGTGCAACATGCGAGTGTTCTCCGATCCATGCAATAAGAAAACATCCCTTTCACCAGAAGTCCAGTCCAAAGTTATTACCAAATATCAGGGCTAATTATTGCATGATAACATGCTGTATGGACACACATTCTGGAAACCTGATCAAAAGTCATGATTATTTCTTGCAATCAATTCTGACATACTACTGAATATACCTAATGACAACCCCAAATGGTTTTTAGAATGCAATGTATGTTTTTTCTATTATTAGTATAAATTGTCTGAACTTTCCATTTATCATATAAATGAATAGTTCATAAATGAAAATGATTTCCTAAGTTTTAATTTCATCCTCGACTGAACATTACTTTTCTCACTGGTTGTGCAGAACTTTGAGCTGGAGAAGCCTGATAACACATCTGATAAAGAGGAGATATCTGAAGATGGAGAGCTTCCATTAGCTGTGTGAGATTGCATTGTGATCACCTGCTAGCATTAATCATGGCCACGACTCTGGATGCAGTCCATTTTAGGAAAATAGTCCTCAAAGAGATCAAGTTCAGTAACACAGCTCAATATGTTTGTAAAACATAATGGAATTCAGAGACTGCAAACTCCTCTGGCCATAACAGATTTGTGGGATTTACAGTAGCAGAGAGAATATACTGTACAACTGGATCCAAGATAAGTTGAGTGGTATTTCCTCTACACCTGTGTATACACCTTTAATCTGATGGTGACATCAGGCTCTGGCTGTATTCATGTTTGATGGAATGGGACATTATTTTGGATACCTCTGCAATGAACACAGAACTGATCTTTCCAGTCACTCAGACACAGTGATGTATATGACAGATACTATGTAATTTGTTCTAGGGTTTATGTATTTGCTGGACTTTTTACACCTTTCATTAAATTATTGTTAAATTAAATTGAATATGTCTTTTTCTTAAAGTGAATATCCTTCTATACTACTAGGGACAAAACAAATACCATTCTGCGTGTCTAGGACAATTAGATTTCTTTCCTAAATCGGCACGAGAGAGTGTGTGTGTATATATATATGTGTGTGTGTGTAAAAACAAAACATTTTTTACAGCTCCAATTTGTCCATTTAAATACCGAGGAAAGGTTTTCATATGGATAATCACCAAAAGACAATAGTTCAGGAAGTTAAACCAGTTTTTTGGTGTATGCATATTACATTTCACTTTAGCTCTTATACTGAACAGTTACTTTTGTAATACCTTCCCTGTCATCTCA
>WWET01000165.1:879182-894272 GCA_011038615.1 Limnodynastes dumerilii | reverse complement strand
GCTCTTCTTCTCACTTGCGTTTAAACATATAAGATATAAGGATAGAACAACATGCTTTAATAAATATTCAGATTAGTCACTCTAGGTCATATACAGTAAATCTAAATAATTCCACGTTTTTTCTGTTTACATTCTTTGTGCAGCAAAATATCTTCAGCAAGTAGCTTGAGCATCAAGTTTAGAGTCCAAATGGTATACTTGTGTCTGTGGGAAATAGACTCATTTAGGATGTCACTGTACTGTGTAAGGTGCTTTCCATTGATTGCTTGTTCTACAATTTTACACTGACTGCTTTAAAGAATGCTGTTAGGCTGAATTTAGGCTGAATTTTGTGACAGTGTTTTTAGTGCTGGTAATATCTGATGGCTGTATTGAAATGAGGGGATATGGGGAATTTTGCTGGAGAAGGTTGGCATGGTATATTATAAAGAAGGGGTTGAGGCGTTAGAGCAATGGTGCTTCTTTTGGAAGTTACTTTTTTTTTTCTTTTGGATTTGTGGCTTTGTCTGTGTAGGTTTGGTGGGTGCCACTTTTTCCAGGATCCACTGCAAAAAGTATTTAGTGCTGCTGTACACGCCAGGATTCTGTTTCTTAGCACAGCCACGACCCCAGCTTGTCACACCGATCACCTGATATTTAGAGGTTGTTTTATCCAGGCACATAAGGGGTCCCCCGCTGTCACCCTGTTTTATTAGAAAGAGAAAGATATTACGTTCTGCTGAATGGTGATTGGTCCGTTAAGGAAAATTTCTTTTAGCCCATATTTAATTAAAGTAAATGATATATATATTTGTATTTAGTTTTTTTTAGACACACTAGAAGTATTTTCTTATCCAAATGCAGGTGGTGTGTCACTCTATTGCGGCATGTGCCACGTGTAGCCACGGAGAAGGCATGGCGAGGTAGCTAAACGTCTTATGCTAGGGACTCTAATCTTCCCTTTACTTTAGTCTGTACTGCAATAGAATTCTTCTTTGGTATTTAGGACCGGATTCATACTTGCCTTGAAATTCCATATGGTAACCTCCAGTGCGGAGACTATCGTATAGGAACTTGTAATCCACAAGCCTATATGTAGGAGAGCAGGACTCTCCCCTCTGCTTACCTATGCGCGGATTGTGGATCTGCCAGCAGTGACCCTACCTTATTGAATTCTACATAAGGACTTGGCCAAGCCATCACTGAATAATTTAAATGCTTATTCCCCCCATGCTTATCTCTGATCCGCATGGAGCGTGGCATTGGTCGGCTGCGCTCTATTGGGCTGAAAATAGTTCTGCGCATACACCATTTTCAAGCAGGCCATTGTACGTAGTGTATGGAAGTCTGCTATGCAGTAACATTAGGTCAGAATCCAGGCCAATATGATTATTAGTAGAATGGGATGCATGCATTCTTTTAGTTTCTGGACTAGAGACTAGACTAGACAATAAAAATAAATGAAATAACTTATTACCTACTTTCAATATTTTCCTTTAATTGTATGAAACATAAAAACCTTCCTCTCTATGTCATGTCTTACCTGACAGCTGTCAATTCTACCTTCCTCATATCCTGCACACAGATTGTAGCCGTGGATAGTTCCATTATACCATTTAGAGCTGTTACACTTTTTTATATCAATCTGGTTTACTTTAGCCTCCTGTAGAATATCTGCAGTTTCTACACCTGTGAAGAAGATATTCAGTGTTTTTTTTTCTTTCAAACTAACATAACTGTACATTAAAGCTGTACTCAGGCCAAATAGTTTAGAATAATAGTGTCACACAGATGGTTAAACTGCTAGAATGTTTGAGAAACAAATGCTTCCAGGACATTCCTTTTACTTATACAAATGTATGTTTTCACCATTTATGACCCACACTTAATAATAATAATATTGGTTAGAAATGGTCAAGTTAGAAAATGCACTTTATTTGATCACACTAATGTGAAACAAAGTGATCTGGATACTTAAACAATCTGAAGACTATCCAGTTCTTATGTTCCAGTATCATGTTTAGACCAGTTGAAGTTTGTGACTGGGCACCTGGGTCAGCTAATATGGCCACCTTTAG
Organism: Limnodynastes dumerilii; assembly: GCA_011038615.1. NCBI lineage: Eukaryota > Metazoa > Chordata > Amphibia > Anura > Limnodynastidae > Limnodynastes > Limnodynastes dumerilii. The sequence continues at coordinate 892,215 of WWET01000165.1, read as the reverse complement.
AAGGACACTCTGGCTGCAATATGATTTTGAATCTGGAGCATGTGACTCACCGTGCAAAATGAAAAAAGTGGCTTCCCATGTATTATTCTGAGCAGATGCAGTCCCCGCAACGAAGGCTCCTTTCAGAAATAGAGACTGGCAAAAGTTACTTTTCGGCTGTCTCTATTTCGAATAGGGGCCCGTTTTAGAATTTTTTTTTTAATTAATGGGTGAGTGTGTCAATTGGCATACTCGCCCATTCATTTTCACATAGACCCGCCGCTGACAGCTTCGGAGAGGTGAGTAACCTCTCCGAGGACTTTTAGTGTTAGCAAGGGGAGAGGGGGTTAGGCCCTTAGGAAGGGAGGGTTGGGGCCATGGAAGGGGAGGATTAGGGTCAGGCTGCGGGGAGGGGGGGGTCTTAGGGTTAGGCTATAGAGAAGGGAGTATTAGTGTCAGGCTATGGTGTAGGGAGGGTTAGGGTCAGGCTGTGGGGAAGGGAGGGTTAGGGTAATGTAAGGGGAGGGTTAGGATTAGGGAAGGGTTGGGGTAGTTTTTAGCCTTACCTTTTTTAGCCTAGCCTTACCTCATCGAGGCATAAGCAATCGATATCCCAGCCAGTTCGAAACTGTCTGGGAGAGAACGGCCCTATCGAAATAAGGCCGTTCTTAGCAGGGACCCACGTCCTATCCTGAGGAATGTATTTATAAATTGTGATTAGGTCAGGTCATGCCTATGTATATTGGGTATTGTCACAATAGGCCTTTAAACCTATATTAAAAGTGTAGAATGTACACACTGCATTATTTTATGTCAGTAATAAGGGAAGCTCACAAGTTCTTTAATGTTTTAAGAAGACTTTTAGATTACCAATAGAATACTTTGACATATTGTTTTCTAGTAGCCGCTATATGGTTTTAAAGGTGAATTCACAGCACTCTGCTAGTTGCTGAAAAGATACAATATCAGATTCAAGTGCATCTTATAGCAGTAAGAAGCACATTTTCTAAATCAAGCAATATTTTCTCTATAAGCAAAACTAATCCTTCTACTAACCATTACCCAGGAGCACAAGATAATATGAGTTACTCACTGTTTTCAGCCATGACTCCCCAGCCGCTTATATAGCAAGGATGCAAAGAGATGATGTTCATGGTGGTACTTGGCAAACAGGCTGGTTGTACAAAATCATTGTATCTCACTGGTAAGTTTAGCTCTATTACTGCAACGTCATTTGCCTCAGTGCGTGGGTTGTATTTCTCATGTTGAATGTACGACTTGATAGATCGTATTTGGACTTCGTTAGATAACTCAGACAACTGGTAACCTCCCACAATAATTCTCCACTTGGGCACAGAACTAAAAAAAAAAAAAAATGGATTTGTTTTTCCCATTTTGTTCAATAATTTATCTTGCAGCAGGCAGTTTTTAGATTCCTTTCTCTTTACTTGGCAAGAGAAATGAATGTAGCATAGCCCACCTAACATAAGTGGAAGGGATTAAGTTTTTAAGAGATTAGTTTAATAATCTTGCTACCATACTTTATTTGTTCTGTGATGAAATCGTTGTATCATTTTCTGATCAATTGCATTATACTAATTGGACGAGTGTTTGGTTCGCTTGGCCAAGAATCAGAATTACCTGTTACAGTTTTCAGCCCACAAGGCTGTAGGTTGTGAATAATAAGAATTACATCCACACTAATTGATGGAAAGCAATCACAATGGTGAGATGACTCACCAGGCTTCTGTATACTTGAGTTCCTGAGTAATGGTCTGTCCTAATCTCTCTTATGTGTGAAAAAGATAGAACACCACAGCACCATCTCTCTCCTACAGGATAAACCTGGCAGGGTGCTATTAAACCAAGGCTCTTAAGAGGCCATAGATAAAAGAATAAAAGAGACTGTTTGTTTTCTGCGCAAGCTTGTTGTAGTTTTGAATCAAACATCCCTGCAGCTTCTATATTTCCTAATCTTCACCTCCGGTGTATGTAGGGGACACAATCGAGCGTTAAAAATTTTCCTTCTCGATGGATGGGATCGTGACGTTTTTTTATAGCAATTCAGAGATGCTACAAAATTAAATGAACCACATTCCCAGTCTCAGAACTGCCACGTACCGACCTTTCTCTAAGTGTGTGGATATAAAGTGTGGTTGTGTTTCCTTATTGTGAATCACACGGAGGCCATCTAAATATTTAAAGTTAATCAGCATTTACTTAACCGCAATTAAACGCAAATGTTGATTAACAAATGAAAACTTCTATTTATTTATATGTACACTATTATTTTACAATAAAATTCATTTTGTGATTTGTTTTTGCTAATATAATAACACACATTGCAAGTTTAACCCTTAATGTGCCTTGGAGCCACGAGCTACCTGTGTAATGTATGCTAATTGCTAATTATAACAACAAAAAAGAAGAGAAAGCTGGACTAATTTACGGCGCATTGAATACCAAAGGTCTAGGTCATAGGCAGAATATGTTGGGAGAGGTCTATTAGTGGACACATGAGGTATCAAAGCAATAAAAGATAACTTTTAATTGATATACATATAAAATATATGCACATATATATATGCAATGATGCATAAGGGTTGATTTTCATTCCTGACTTTAGATTGGGGAGTTTAATGCATAATAGGTGGCGATTATACTATTTTTGTACCGATGATACAGCCATTCTTAGATTAATTACATATTTATTTTATATGTTTGATAGTTATTTTTTGTACTATTTTCTCCTTTACCACTAGATCCATGCCCATGTCCCTCACTTATTTACTGTGAACTATTCACCCATTATTATTCTGTGGTGTTATATGACAGCCCCATTGATTGTGACTAAATGCATGATTTGTTATCATACCCATGGACCCAGAACTGTACCAGTGACTTTTGTTCCTTCTATATTTCACTTGTGCATATATTTTATATGTATATCAATTAAAAGTTATGTTGCTTTGATACTTCGTGTCCACTAATAGACCTCTCCCAACATATTATACCTATGACCTAGACCTTTGGTATTAAGTGCACTGTAAATTAGTCCAGCTTTCTCTTCTTTTTTTTTTGTTTCAATTGTACCCAGGACTAATGTGGCAGCACCCCCACAGATATTTAAGATATGTTTATTTGAAATGGAATATGTACATTGTTAAATGCTTATATATGAGCTAAGGGGGTAACCTAGATACAATTTATTTGTATTTTTTAGGCAAAACCTTTTCCAATTATTACTAATTGCTAATTATATACAGTTATGTTTTCTTTTTTTCATATTGTTTTCTTTTCAAACAACAATTTTGAAAATTCATTGTAAACCACACCCCCACACCCAAACACACACACACGCTCAAATGAATTTATAAGGTAATATGGAGCAGGTGCTGTAAGGTAAGAGGAATTCACACAGATACAAAAAAAATGCACCCCTTTACTCTTGCAATTAACCAGCAACAAACCATTTTTTTATTTAGCGCCCTTTTGATATATTTTACTTCTTTTGATTCCATTTTTAAGGGTTGGTGGTTTCCCTTATATTCATCAGGGCTGCTTAGTAGCTATTTAGTATACTTCTGCGCCATTATTGTCCTCCTTTGTTCATTTTTCTCAGCAACAAACCACAACATTCTATCTTTAAAATAGAAGTCAGAGAAATTGGTATTTTATCAGTGTGTGTGTGTGTGTGTGTGTGTGTATATATATATATATCTATAGAACAAAACAGAAAAGGGGGGTGCTCCATAGTGCAGAGAATTGTTTTATTAAAAACAATCAAGGCATGTGCCATAAAAAGAGTCAAGGATCAACAGCAATACAGTAAATCGTAAGCGCGAACAACCTTCAGCATTTAAAGAGCTCACTCTATATCACTCTATAGACAAGGAACAATGCGAGTGATTGTTTTTTGTTTTTTTTATAGATATTTAGTATGTTTTTATAGATATTTGGTATGGTGTAAATAGTTATTGAAGCACCAATGGAAGATTAATAGTGGAATGTTTAAGCCAATCACTGCCACTTAGACATGCGGCCCTTATTGGTATTCATATCCTTTGGTGGGCTTACACGTGAGAACAGAATTTATGTATGGAGTGTACAAGCAACAGGACACACCTCCTGACGAAGTCGCGTAACGTGACGAAATGCGTAGAGGCAGTACCGGATTGGAAAGAAGCATGGAACGCCAAGAACTCCCTTGAAAGAGTGAGCTCTTTATATGCTGAAGTCTGTTCGCGCTTACGATTTATTGTATTGCTGTTGATCCTTGGCTCTCATGTGTGAAAGTCTTTTATGACACACGCCTTAATTGTTTTTAATGTTTTTTATTAAACGATTCTCTGCACTATGGAGCACCCCCTTTTTCTGTTCTTGTTCTAGATTCTGTGTGGACCGACAAAGAGGAGTCCAATGATATAAGGGGAAAACACGGTCTTTTGGAGATCTAGTGCTGGCACAATCTGTAAACTGTACACCAAAAACCTATATCAGATCCATACTATTATGGTGGTACATAGATCACAATGACTGCAATGTATTACGGACAATTAGAGCGCACCTTAACTTGTATGTATGTGTATATAAATAAATAAATAAATAGATAAAAGCAGAAAAACGGCACTCCACAATAGTAGGTAGATGCTTGCTGAGGTGCAATCATGGAAATAGGTAAATATGGCAACAGTTCATGCACTCATCAGTCGGTAATGGTAGAAAAACAAACAGGAATTTATTCAGAGCACCAACGTTTCAGAGGGCACAGCCTCTTTCATCAGGGTAAATTCACAAAGTGAGAAACATTTAAATACCTAAAATATGATGAGAAAAAGCCCCTCATCTGATCCAGAAGCTGGGGAAGACAGACGCCGTCCGACAGAGCGGGAGAGAGCATCGCGCAGACAGTGACCTCACCTGGTTGCCTAGGCGCTGAGGAAACAAATGCCCCCTGACATCTCAGAGTGTGTACTGAGAGTGCGGCATTATCCCGAGCATCTGACGGCCTCAGGTCTGTCACCCAGAGCTGAAACTATAAAATAACAATAAATCAGTGAAAAAAATATCGGCAAATGCATAAAAGAACATGTGAAAGGCAGAATGACAAGCAACACTGGAATGAATGCGTTATTAAAAAAAAACAACTTGTAGAGCAGAAAAAGAGCAAATAAACAGAAAAGGTGGACAATAAGGTAAAAAGCAAGAAAAATGTAATCAAGACAATGCAGATAATGGACAAAACTGTACACCCATAAGAAATGCTGAAATAATGAGACCATCATACAAGATGCTTAAGTAAAAGTGCAAAAGGGAAACAAATAAAGCCTGTTGGTTAAAAGAGGAAAGAAATACAGCAGGACATAATGAACAGATAATTGTCAAGAATAGGTCCAAGTGTGTGCAGGACTAAGTCTGCGCCTTCGTCATCCAAAGGGTAGATTACAAATGCTGTTCAGAGAAAGCAACCTAGTGACAAAGTTTCATTGTGTTACGAACCCGGTAGTGATGGGGAGCGGTAAGATCACTGCCGTTCTGACGGCACATAACACATTGAGGCCGAGCGGATGGACAGTTTGTAGGATATATATCCACTTGAATTCACATCTTAGAAGGGCCTAATCTTGATCGCCCCCCTGGATGATGGAGGGATACAATCTATAATTTTACAACGAAGGTCCAAAAGTGCATGTTTTGCACTTAAAAAATGTTGGGTCACTGGCTGTTCCGCAACCCCCGAAGACAGTGCCAAGCGTAACGCTGAGCAATGTAGATTTATCCTTTCACGGATCGTTATCCAACACCTTTCTGAATATTTCAGAGAAATACGGCGTCACCTTGACGACACCAACACTTTTCGTAAGCTGTAACACAATCCTACACAACAATTCAAAGCTGAACTGGATGGTGTATTATGTGATGCGGTGGAACAGAAGTGGAGACCAGAAGCGGTATATAAGGCTCTGACCACCAAAGCCCCTGTCATCCCCATTCTATACACCCTACCAAAGATGCAGAAGCGTCTACAGTCTCCCCTTGGTCGTCAGATAATTTCGGCGCGGGGTTCTATTTTTCAGCTAGTCTCTGCTTTCCTGGATGTATTCCTGCAACCCTGTATTCAGAATCTCTCCACCTACCTCAAAGATACTAGCCATGTTCCTGTTAAACTCCAACAACTTTCATCGTTACCTACAGACCTCCTCCTGTGTACCATCGATGTGGTCAGTCTGTACACGAGCATACCCCAGGATGCAGGACTGGAAGCGATTAGACGCTTGATTAATGACAGCCCTCACTATTCGAGACCTGCTATACCGGTATTTATGAAATTGTTACAACTCACCCTAAAGAATAACTACTTCCTTTTTGACGGGGACTTCTTTTTACAGACTGCTGGGTGTGCGATGGGATCTGCCATGGCCCCCTCATTTTCCAATGCATTTATGTCTTTAGTGGAAACAGACCTTTTTCTATCCAACCCTGAGTGTGCCAATAAACTGTTTTTTTTCACAAGATTCATTGACGATTTGCTGGTTCTGTGGTCCAGCTCTGAAGAGGATTTCATCTCCTTCATGCACAAGGCGAATTCTAGCAACCCTTGCATCAAGTTCACATTTTGCTGTAATAAACATGTGATCAATTACCTTGATGTGTCTATCTCTCAGTGACGGTAAACTATCGACCTGCATCTACGAGAAGGAGTCCGATCGCAAAACTACACGAGCCATCACACTCCAGCAATGAAGAAAGAACTGTCTTACTCACAGTGCCTGCGAGTTTGCAGAATAAACAGTGATCTGCACGCTAGAGATCTACAACTTGTGAATATGATGGACAAATTCTTATAGAGGGGGTATCCGAAAACACTATTACTACAGGCCAGAGACAAAACATTGGCAATACCCAGAGAACAGTTACTATCACCTAAAAAATTGGATACACCTGATGCACGGCTCCTGTGGGTCACGCAGTTCTCCCGCATTTCACCTTTTGTAAATCAAACTGTGAAAGCACTTTGGCCCATTGTACAGAGTGATCTCTCCCTTAAAGCCTTAGAAAACACACGTATCATGCCTTCTCATGTGTGAGGCTGCAACATCAGAGACATGCTTGTTAAATCAGATATTTCAGTACTCAAGTCTCCTCCCACTACTTTTTTGACACAAGCCCCTGGATGTTATAGATGTCCAAACTGCGCAACCTGCAGACACCTGGACCCAGGAAAATTCTTTCTTCATCCTTGAACAGGCGAAAAATATCCTATTCGCCACGTCTTATTCTGCACCTCCTGCTTTGTGATCTACATGCTCAAGTGCCCCTGTGGCTTGGCATATATTGGCAAGACACGACGAACATTCCGTGAAAGGATGAACCTACATTGCTCAGTGATACGCTTGGCACTGTCTTCGAGGGTTGTGGAACAGCCAGTGGCCCAAGATTTTGTAAGTGCAAAACATGCACTTTTGGACCTTCGTTGTAAAATTATAGACTGTATCCCTCCATCATTGGGGGGGGGGGGATTGAGATAAGGCCCTTCTAAGATGTGAATCCAAGTGGATATATTCCCTACAAACTGTCCATCCGCTCAGCTTCAATGAAACTTTGCCACTAGGTTGCTTTCTCTGAACAGCATTTGTGATCTACCCTTTGGATGACGAAGGCGCAGTCTTAGTCCTGCACACACTTAGACCTATTCTTGACAATTATCTGTTCATTATGTCCTGCTGTATTTCTTTCCCTTTTTAACCAACAGGCTCTATTTGTTTCCCTTTTGCACTTTTACTTAAGCATCTTGTATGATTGTCTCATTACTTCTGCATTTTCTCTCATATATATATGATGTGTTTTTTCCCTTATGGGTGTGCAGTTTTGTCCATTATTTACATTGTCTTTATTACATTTTTCTTGCTTTTTCCCTTATTGCCCACCTTTTCTGTTTGCTCTTTTTTCTGCTCTACAAGTTTTTTTTAAATAATGCATTCATTCCACAGTGTTGTTTACCATTCTGCCTTTCACCTGTTCTTTTATGCATTTGCCGTGATTTTTTTTTCACTGATTTATTGTTGTTTTATAGTTTCAGCTCCAGGTGACAGACCTGAGGCTGTCAGATGCTCGGGATAACGCTGCACTCTCAATACGCACTCTGAGACGCTCTCTCTCGCTCTGTTGGACGGCGCCTGTCTTCCCCGGCTTCTGGATCAGATGAGGGGCTTTTTCTAATCATATTTATATATTTAAATGCTTGTTTCTCACTTTGTGAATTTACCCTGATGAAAGAAGCCATGCCCTCTGAAACGTTGGTTCTCTGAATAAATTCATGTTTGTTTTTCTACCATTACCGACTGATGAGTAAATGAACTGTTGCCATATTTAAATAAATAAATAAATAAATAAATATATATATATATATATATATATATATTTATACTTCTTTATACTTCTTTATACTTCTTTATACTTCTTTATACTTCTTTATACTTCTTTATACTTCTTTATACTTCTTTATACTTCTTTATACTTCTTTATACTTCTTTATACTTCTTTATACTTCTTTAACTTCTTTATACTTCTTTGTAGAAAATATGACTTCCTTGTAATCTTTGCTGGGTGTTATGTCAAAATATCAACAGGTAAAATTGTCAACAAGATAAAATGTGGACAGTTGTGTATTATGTTAGTGTTACCTATACATTACATATATATATTACATTTCTGAAATTTTTACAAGCCGTCTTCATTACATTAAGTTTACAGATGTTACAAGCAATTACCAGCATTACTCAACTGTCAACACATTACATTTCTGTTATGAAACCAATGCACAAGAGAACAGTACGGTGGTACCCCGGGCTTACCCCGACAGGGAACCGAGGTGACCAAAAAGAGAAAGAGGTGAAAACGGGTCACTCACCGGTTTGTAGAGCCTGATTTCCGTCTGAGTGTTCGCTAGAGCCCCTGATGGTGGGGATAGACTGGAGCTGGTGGGACTTCGTCAGGATACGCACCTTCAGAGGAAACCCGGGAGAAGAGCAGAACAAACAGAAAGAAAAGATAGCGCTAGAGAAGGAAGAGGAGTAAGTGGGAGGAGTCAGGTCACAGAATGTGACCTGAGACGAACTACAAGCAACAGAGAACAATGACAACAGACCAAACAAAGGAACACGGGACAGACCTGATGGACTCTACGAACGGGGGAGGGGCAACCACGCACACACTCACACCAACGGAATCCCCTAAGGGATACACAAACTGGCACACAAGGAGAGCAAGGGGCAAACCACAAAGGAAAAATACAGTAAAGGGCTAGATAAGGGAGTTGACACGAAAGGTACACAGGCAGGAACCAGGCAGGGCAGATATGGGACACTCAAAAATCACAGAAGAGACAAGAAGGCACAAGGCAAAGGGAGCAGGCTATATCAGCTAAACAGAAGCTATAACCGGCGTGGAGGAGAGTGCAAGGTGAGTTTAAAAAGACCAGGTAGCCAATCAGACTGGGAGAACAGCGCGGCAATAGATCTGACAGGCGGGCGTCCAGGTTGCTAGGCAACAACCTGGACGCCAGCCCGTCAATGCAGAGAGCGAGCGAGGGAGTGAACCTGGGAACGAGGCTTGGCATACAGAGAGGAGACAGCGGGGATGGAACCAGGAAGTGAACAGAGTGACAGGGAGGAGGAGTCTCCTGAGGCTCCGACGGACCAGCTGGGAGCCGACAGCGCGTGACAGCGGGGAGAGGAGGCAGCGGTGAGAGCACAGCGCGTGACAACTGTACATTAGTAGCCCATGTGCAGCTCATTTGCTTTAAGAGTCTTGCCTCGCAGTTGGGACTGATTCCGTGCCAATGCGTTAGCTGTCCATGTCTGTGAATCAGTCGGTCATGGTTTCCGTTGTGGGCATGCATTGTGGGCATTTAAGTTGTGAGCATGCACAGTATATCTGCTCATAAAATTCTGCACTTGCTGACGTGTGAATCAGGGCCAAGCTCTGCAAGGTTATCAACTATATCTAAGCAGTGGTAGTATGCTGGCATTTGTAGTTTCACTACAATCTCAGATGCCAAAGCTTGCATTTGTCTGGTGTATTTTAATACACAATAAATATTGTAAAACCACATAATCACGTATCATCTAACAGGAAAGACCCATGCCTTAGTGCCCAGAGTTTCACAGTGCCAGTCAGCTGGCAGAAAGAAGTATTTGTGCTTTATTGGGAATTCTTTATTACAATGTAAAACAATGCTGAAAACCCTTAAGCAATTAGACACTGACAAATCATAGCATCATAAGAAATGTCTGGAAAAACTTTATTGTCAATGTACAGAACACAAACGATCTGACTAAGGACTAGCTGTGATGTAACTATTGCAAGCCCTAATAAGTACTTCATCCATCACATTTTCACAATCAAGAGCACAATTTCTTTTTATGTCATCCACAGAAAGGCTGACACTACATTTACTTGGGAAAATCATTTAGCAAGCATTGTATCTGTATTTGTACCATTGTGATGTCTGTTCTTTTATAGGGCTAGATCCAGACTTAAGTAAGTGCTTGAAATGAGTAACTCCTGGGCCAAACCATGTTGATTTCAGGGGAAAAGAAAATAAGAGCCTTGATAGAGGCAGGATAGAATATAATAGTATCATTTATTTAATAATGCCAAAATATGGCTATTGGTAAGCAATAAAAAATATACAATACAGTTGATAAACATGTAAAAGATAAGTATAACATTAAAAATAACCACCAGGAAAGCAGTGTGGTAATCAAAGGGAAACTCCCAGAGATGGATGTTATATGCCAACAATTGTGGAAAAAAAGGAAAAGGAGGGAGGTGGGGTCACACATCTGCGTGACACCTCACCGTCTCAATAAAATGGGTATATGGATTTCTCACATGGAAGGTGTCAATAAATGAATAATGCGGCTCTTGCGTGAGTATCCCGTATAAAAATCAAACTGTGATGAATGATTCAATGACAATATAGCCTCTAGCTTGTTCCAGTAATTAATTAATATGTATTGAAGGTTGGAAGCGAGGCATGAACGTGTCTTATAATGTCCGTAAAGTGAGAGTCTCACTTCAGTATTGGTGTATATTCAGATGGTGGCCATATTCGTGGTCTTTCCGACTCCAGACAAAACGCTCCAATCCTTTAAAAGTGTGCTGGCTGCTGGTGGGTTAGCATGAGCTTCCGAAAGCTTCTCCAACACAGATGGTGTCATCCAGCATGTATGGTAGTGTTGGCGGCGTTAGTCGGGTCGGCAACGAAAGGCAGTGTCCGAACAGTTAATATCGTCCGTATTGCAATGGCTATAATCCATAGTGCAATGGGGAGTCCCCTTAAAATAGGCTGATAAGTCACTGGTGGTGTAAAAATATCATATTGACGCGTTTCTCCGATATGGTTTTTTCAAAGAGTGAACTCCATGAAAAATTTACCAACTGGCTTAGTAATCATCTCACTCAAAGTACCATTTCTAAAGAGACATATAACTTTCTATCCATCCCTTTTCCAACCACCCCCAGCTCCCCAAGGTGGACAAATCTACCAGTGCACCTTCGGGGAAACCAATTATCTCTTGGATCAACTCCCTAACTTGTAGGGACTGCTAACTACAGCCTTATGTATGCCAACTACAATCCTAACTGAGAGATACTGGGGCCTTCTTCCAATTGATAGATAGTTTAGTTAGGCAAGATGATTACACACTGTTGACCTGTGATGTTGAGGCTCTCTATAGTAATATACCACATGCTCTAGGAGTAGAGACCATCAATCAAGTACTCACACATCATAATGTTGATAGTAACCTAAAAAGTTTTCTTTTGGATTCTATTAATTTTATTTTACAGCACAATTGTTTCACGTTCAATAATTCTTATTATTTACAGTGTCGAGGAACAGCAATGGGGACCAGGTTCACCCCGAGTTATGCCAATCTCGATATGGCCCGTTTTGAAGAATCTTACATCTGGCAGGGCCCATTTGGGGCGAACCTGGTCTCATATGCAAGATGCATAGACGATCTGTTTTTCTTTTGGAAAAGTAACACTGAATCCATTACCCAATTTATTTCACATCTCAATAATAATTCATATGGTCTAAAATTTAGACATTCTCACAGTAATCAAACTATTAACTACCTCGACGTCATGGTCACAGTGCTGAATCACTCCCTACACACTAGTAATTATCACAAGGAAGTAGATTCCAGTCTCTTCCTACATTACGATAGTTGTCACTACTCTGCTTGGAAAAACAATATCCCCATTGGACAGTTTCTCTGTCTCAGGAGAAACTGCTCTTCCAGGGAGATGTTTATCCAACAGAGCACCACTTTAAAACACAACTTTCATACACAAAACTACCCTGAGACGCTTGTAGAAACAGCATATAATAAAGTTCTGGAGATGGATAGACAAGATCTGCTCTATACTGAAGACAGGGATATGAGAAAAAGAAAAACAAAAAACATAGTAGTAACAAGACAAATATAGATGGGAATCTACATAACAACAGGGACTGAATTCCATTTATGACACAATTCAACTCATATTCTCAGAACATTAGAAAGATTTTCTCCAAATATTTCCCCATATTAAAATTTGATAGGGTACTTTCCAAATCATTAGATCCACACGCACACAAATAGTTTTTAGGAAGGTCAGGAATATTGGCAGTCATCTAATGAAGAAGACTATAGAGACACACACTGAGGAACACTTAACATGGTTACCCCCAAAACCAAAGGGTTTTTATTGTTGCAATCATTTGAGATGCACTACATGTTCGTTTGTAGACAAGAGTGAACAGTCCTAACTCTAATCTTAACTCTAAATAGAGCCCCAACTTTGGGTCACATATCCAATATCTTTCTAAACCAAGAGCATACCTACATTAGTAACTGAGTAATGGCTAGAGTGCCAGGCCATGTCTTGTTTTTTGTACAAATTCCCCTTGCCTTGTGCACCGGTCATATATATTACTTTATAAACTGATTTTGTAGCTGCCTCCATTTTGGATATGTGGTTTAAAGTCTCTCTGAGATTG